>JANHFR010005496.1:15417-40065 GCA_032468015.1 Mimophis mahfalensis
GCGGTCCCAAGCCAAAGGGGGCCCTGAATGCAGGGACCCTGAAATGCTGCTCCGACCGCGGGGGGGTCGGGCGCATGAAGACGTTATGCCCATCTTTAGTGCCCCCCCCCCGCAGAATTCTCAATATGGGTTAGGAACTTGTCCGGGTTTGGGTACTTCAGGCTTTCCAAAGCAGTTCCAGGGGCAGCTGCAGGGAGGCCGAAAGTCAGGGGGCGCCCCAAGCAGTGGGAGGACTAGCAGGGGCGCCGATCGTTTCCCAGCAGGCGGGAAGCAGCCTGCGGGTGTCCGTGTTATGTGACATCTGAGCGGTGCGGATCAAGGAGTCCTTCCTTCAACCGCGTCTCGGATCTCTCCCGGAGGTTCCGGATTTCCGGAAAGCCACCTTTCTTTTTCTTTCACCTGGGCAATAGGTACATTTATCTGCCCCTTTGCCCAAGTAAACTGGGTGGGGTTTAGTTTGCCTTGAGTAATTTATTTATTGTGTGAGCACAGAGGTCAGAAGCGTCTCTTTCATCTCCTTGCCATGTGTGTCTCATGTGTGTAATTACACCAACTGCCCTTGCCAGCAGATGGTTTATAGTGGCCGTCTGGGGGCTGAAACACCTGCAGTCTAGTAGGGCCTAAATCCTGAGGGCTTCCAAGAGACAAGTGGGGCCTTGGGGGGTCTGCTCCGGAGGAGGGAAGAGGTTTAGTCCCAGTGGACAGGCGGCAAGCCTGGGTCTTGGGTGCCATCCCAGAGGAGGAGGTGACCAGGCTCGGATGCCCACAGCTGCATGGTCGGGCAGACAGGAGGTGAGGAGAGCCTGTGTCAAAGCCACATCCATGATGGGGTCTTCCCAGCCTCTCTGAAAGGCAACAGGGAAGCATCCTCAACAGCCATTTTGGTGCCTGGTGATCACAATCTTGGCTTAGGACTTGGGACAGGAAGGGAGAACTGCTGAGAACACCCCGTGGTGATTGATGAGGCCTGAACATTACAGAGTGTTTTGATTGCAAAACGGTATTAAAGACTGTTTTTTTAAAGATGAGGATGTATTACTTGGGGCGGAGGGGGGGAGAAAAGCTGTGCTTAAATGTGAAATGCTCAACCAATCTTTTCTGAGGAAGGGCTGCCCAAGTGGTTGTGCCATCAATCAGCAGGACCTTTGCATGCAGGCCACTACATTCAATTGTCAGAAGGAGGTCACCCATTGAAGAACAAGCACAGGTGGGCATGTCCTCTTCTTGATGGCATCAACTCAATGGGAGAGTTATGACTCTTGCCTGAACAGGCCTGATTTTTCTCAGAATAGAATTCTGGGGCTGGAAGGGACCATGGAGGTCTTCTAGTCCAACCCCCCACCTAAGGCAGGAGTGCACAGTCCAGAGTTTTCCATTCATGCAGTCAAGGAACAAGAGTCTCTTCCTTCACTCATATATCCGCTTTCTTCTTCCACAACTGCCACCTGTTCTTCTTCCTATTGCTAAATTGTGCTTTGCTGCTTAGTTGCCTCTCCGATTCCTTCCTCTTGGGCTTAGTCCTGGTTTAGCCAGTCTGCAGTCCTGCATCTGCCTTTCGGTGCCTCCCTGCTGCCAAGCAAATGTTTTTGTTCCCTGATTTAATTTCAGAGTCTTGAAGTTAAAAAGCAGCAACACCCAGGAGAGGTCATTGCTGCTTGTCCTTCTGTTCTAAGTTGCTTATGAACAGCGCAAAGTCAAAGCGAGTTGCAGTGACAGGCCTGCAGCTGGGGTGGCAGCGAGGCCAGCAGCCTTGCTCCTTAGGTGGTTCTTTGCTTCTGCCCTTCTCTGGGATGCACCTTGTTGTTAGGGCGCTTTACCAGGGAAGCTGCAGCTGCTTCTGATAATATTGACTTAGAAGTGCAGCCCAGCCCGCCATCAAAACTCGTCCAGCCAGTTCTCCCCTCTGCCAAAGCCCAGCAGATGAGTTATGGCCATGGCTGGCATCGACGGTCACTGACCTGCTGGCTTCCTGGCTGTACATTTGACTCATTCCAGCCCAGAACTCCCGGCCTGAAGGCAGCCTGGATGTCTCGGTGGGGAGGAGGCCAAACGGCACCAGTTTGAGGTTCCTCCAGCAGCACCGAGTGGGGAGTTTTGGCCTGTTCCAGGCAAGGTTGCCCCTGCTCCCAAGCCTGATGTCAGGTGTATTCAGGGATGAAAAGTCAGGCAGCACATCGGCAGCAGTGGGCAAAGGCACCCAGTTTAGAGTTTTGCAAATACTGCCTCATTACTTGAGAGGGTTTTTTTTTTTTAATCTGCACAAAAATGTATGTATTTTCTCTAAAGATGTGTGCTTCTCTTTCAATTTTGCCTAATGTGTCCTTTTTGAAAAGCAAATTCTCCCAATTTAATGCACGTGTGCCTTTTGCACAGCTTTCCCCTTCAGATACTTTTTGGGTAAAGTGAATGGTAAGATTCCAGGAACCGTGCATTCCAACGGGTACCTTCGATTAGTTTAAGAGCGTGAATCAGAACAGGGAAGAGAAAGTTCGGTGTCCCTCTGAAGGGCATTTCGTGCAAGATCTTGCTGATGCCAGCTGCTTCCCATCTGAGGGCTGGGGAAACAAACCGAAAGGGAATTGCGTTGGAGGTGCCAAGTATGCCACAACAGTTCAGCAGTCGGCTTCCAGTAAGGGCAGCTTTAGGGAAGGGAGTCCCACGACTTCCCATCGGCCTCCACGGCAGGAAGGAAGGAACCAGGACAGCAGCTGCAGCAGAAGAGCTGCCCACAGAGCTGCAAGACGATGGTGCCCCTCCCCCCTCCCGCAGCCTTGGCTCTGTGCGATGCCAGCGATGGAAGGGGAGGTGAAATAGCTGAGGACTTGGCTCTGCTTACACTGCTGCTGCTGCTGCTGCTGCTGCGTTAAGTGGTTCTCTACTTTCTCCTAATGGCCTGATTCTCCCTTTTCTTTCTTTCTTTCTTTTCTTTTTTTGCCAAACTGCATTTTATTGATTACAGTTCATGTAATTCTCTCTGGAGAAGGATGACCCCTCGAGTCTTCTTTCAGTGTCCTTTCACATCGTCTCTGGGTCCCAGAAATGGGACCGCAGTTAGAGAGAAGAGCTGGGTTTGTCTGGAGAGTGAGGAGGGGAGAGCGGTGTCCCTTGGCACAAACACATCTGTCCATTTTGCACTTTTATGTCCCCAAAGAGAAAGCACAGCTGTGAAATGGGGCTGTTGGGCATCTTGTCATCTCCCTAGAAGACATTTGGGACTTTAAATGGATGATTGATTGGGAAATGGCAGGAAATGGGGGTCTGAACTGGCCATGTGTACATGTGTGTGCTAAGATGTCTTCCAGACTGGCCTTAAATGCACCAGGAAAGTTGATTTTACCAGCATCTTACAAGTTTTTAGAAACGCTTTACACAAGGAGATGCCTCTTTTCATAGTATCTGCCACAATCTGACTTTTCTTTTCTTCTTCCATTCGTAAATTCTGGCCTTCCACATTTTTCCACTCCGAGCTCCCATCACCCCCACCCCCAATATTTTACCCTTGTGGACAAAGAAACAGCTGCATGTGTGACCCCAACATGGCACTTGCCTTAACTGAGCTTGGGAAAGAATTCTCATTTGCACACAGGCACACTTGTTTTGTGAATAGCTGGCCTCTGTGCACCAAAAAACAACATAGGGTGAAACATTCGACAGTTAACCACCCAAAGCAGACTCTACCCACTTGGCATCTCTGCCCTTTTGCCAAAAGAAGAGACGTTCAGTGTGGAACCTGCTTGGTTCTGGCTGGGCTCTCAGGTCTAGGATGGGCTCAGATATGTAGGTGGGTACATAAATCTGCCTAGAGGTGACCGAGCCCAGCGCTCCCTGTCTCTCCGAGACTGGCATCTTCTAACAGTGTCATCTTCCCTTTGCAGAGCTTCCACTGACCTTGGCACCTGCAGCAGAAGCACAGGTAGGTGGCTGATGGAAAGCTCATCTGCTCTTCTTGCAGGCCTTGGGAACTGGATAAATCTGGTCACCGCTCAGCGGTCTCTTAAAAAGCTAATTATTGAACCTTCCTCATGTCACTTTCACTAGCAAAGCATTGGCAAGTATGGAAAAGTTCAGCTTGCGCAGATCAAATGGCCCATTTTGCCACCTCTCCCCAAAGCTGCCAGGGTCTGAGCACTCTGGCACCTCCTGGCCTCGGCGCCGCTGTGCCCACCCATCCTCCGAAGACACCACACTGGCAGGTTCCCCCTGACACTGATCTCTGGGAAGGGTCTTGCCTGGGCAGGTGTGGGTGGGAGAGTTGTTTCATCAGCACTCAAAGAAAACAGGCTATCAACCAATCCATGACTTTCCCTCTTCTGCCAATCCGCCGCTCCTCCTTCCTCCCCTGCAGATGGTGCAGTCCTTGGGCTTCGTCATCTACCGAGCCCTCGACTGGGGCCTGGAGGAGAACGAAGAGCGTGAGCTGAGCCCCGAACTGGAGCGGCTGATCGACCTGATGACCAACGGGGACTCTGAGGACGGCGGCAATGGCGGCAGCAGCACTGCAGACGAAGGCTACAGCGGGCAGGAGGAAGAGGAGGAGGTGGTGGCCAAGGGGACCCTGAGTGCCATCCGCACATTCAGCCAAGTGCTGCGGTTCTGTGCTGCCCGCCTCTCCCAGCCACAGGAGGCTCACGGCCACTACCAGGCGGTGTGCCGGGCACTCTTCCTGGAGACGGTGGAGCTGAAGGCTTTCCTGGCCAAGATCCGGGACACCAAGGAAGTGAGTGGGGCTTCCAGGGTTGTGTGTTGTCCTTCTGCAGACGCCATTCCTGAAATGCTGCCCTCGCCGGGGGGGGGGGAGGGGGAAGAGTGAGCATTGGGCCTGTGATCTGCGGTCCCTGGGCCTCCTGTTGCCAGCTGCCTCCCAGGCCATCTGGGAAGACAATCTTTGGAGGCGGGGAGGGTGGTCCACCCTTGCATCCCTCAGCGTCTGCCCAGAAGTTACCCGATTCCCCTGGAAAGGGAGAGCCTCGGCATCTCTACAGCCCTGCCCGGCTGTTAGAAAGGCTCTTTTGTGTCCCAGATAGTTGCTTGGGTGAGGCCTGTGTGCCAGGCTGCTTGGCTTCCGGAGATAACTGCAAATTGGGTGCATCTTATTTAGCAGCATTTGTAAGCCACCCCAGTCCCACAGGACTCTGAACGGAGTACAGTCTCTCAGCAGGAAGGAAGGAAGGAAGCGGTATAAAATAACCAAGATGGCTAAAATGACCCCAGGAAGAAGAGCTGGTCAAGGGCTGGTGGGAGGAATACTGTCTTTAATTGGGTACCGGAGGGGAGAGGCTGCCCGTGCCTCTTGGGGGAGAGCATTTCAGGAAAAGGGGGTGTCACAGAGAAGGCCCAACCCTACTCCTCCTCCTTGCAGGGAAAACTCCATAGCCCCCCCACACACACACCACGAATTAGATGCAAAGGGCAGATTCGGTCTGTTTGATCCTTTGGCCTGAGACGTCTGCTGCGAGTCCCAGGGAGTTGGGCAGTTCTTGACCTGCCTTCTCTGCTGCCCGCTGCCCAGCTGAGCCGTGGCAAATTCAGGCTCTGCAGGTGCTGCAGGAACTCCACCTTCCTGTGGCAGCTGAGCAGCAACATGCCCGGTCCTGGCAAGCCCCCAACCCTGTTGTTCCTGCCCTCCCATCTGTAACAAAGCTGGGGAGGGGTCTCTGCTGCTAGAATCATGCCCCCCTCATCAGGGTCCTCCCCTGCACAGCTGGTGCAACTGAGAGCCAGGAGGGGGGAAGGGGAGGCACCAGCCCATTTCTTTGCCAGGATGACTCTGTGGCATAGACGAGGCCTGGCAGATGCTCGGCTCTTTCTATTCCTTCGGAGAGGAGCCTCCTGGGATGGAGGTAGGCTGGGCTGCTGCCTGAGGAAACCATCCTCTCGCTGGGCTTGCGCTTTGCATCTCCTGAGAAGAACCATGAGTAGCTAATGAGAACTGATAATTAGGGACTCTCCAGCCCAGCCCTCTCCAGGGAAAGGCACTGTTTTCCTGTGAAGAAGAGTTCCTGAAACAGTCACGCAGGGAACAAATTCTGTTCTAAAACCTCATGGCAGGAGTGGGAAAGGCCAAGTGACAGGGTGATGAAACTTAGAGGTGGGGGTGTAGCACGGGTGCCCTCAGCTTCATCCCTCTTTGCAAGGAGACGCTGAAGGGGGCTCCAGAAGAGCATCAGCCAAACACTTCCTGGTGAGAAATTGAATACATCCACACATACCTTGCCTGGCTTTTCCCAGACCTGCGCTTGATCCGGAAGGTCAGGAGGCAGAGATTCAAGGATGCAGCTGCATTAAGCAACCACAAGCTCTCCAGGGAGGAAAGGCGAGGGTCAGCCTGCCCCCACCTTCCCAGGGCACCCTGAGGGCTGAGAGCCACCTGTGTTTTGGTGGCTGGGGTAGTTCTCAAAAGAAGCTGCTCCGCTCTTTACCTGCCTGGAGTATTGGAGAAGTTGTGCCCTGTCTCCCCCCACCATGCCAAAGCTGGCTCTTGTCCCAGGCCCTTGTTTGCACAGAAGATCCAGCAGCCCAGAGTAAACTTTGGGTGTCCCTTCCCTGGAATTAGGGAGCTGCATTTCAAGTTTCTCCCAGACCAGTCGATGACTTCGATTATAGGCTAACCTGTTTCTGGCTCTTGGGATGTGCAGATGCTGGCCAAGCTGAAGGACGAAGAGCTGAAGGACCAGTCGGTAGCAGAGCTGGACAGCCTGAGGAATACGGACTGGGTACGGAGCGGGCTGGGAAAAGGAGAAGAGACTTGGTGGGGGGCTTTTATAAAGTCCCCTGGAACCTCTCTGGGTGGGGCTGGATATAACTATGCTAGGCCTACCTGCCCTCAAGAAGCAAGAAGAATGGAGGGGAGTCCTCTCCCCTTGCTGCTCCAGGTGCACCTGACGTGAACTTTAAGCTCAAAAACAATACTTTTTTCTCAAATATACATTTGCAATCATGGGTTCTCTCCACATACCCATTTGCCAAAAAGGGTGGGCTAGGTTGAGTAATGCCGCGCCATCGTGGCTGTGGTTCAGCCTTGGGACAGTCTCCCAGGACTGCCCATAGCCAGACCTTCCCAGCACGTGGGAGAGACGGTTGGCTTTGTCCTACGGCTGATGCGCTGCTTGGCCAGGAGAAGGCTCGGAAGGGGGATTGCTTCCCAGAGCCCCCAGCCTCTCTCCTGGCTCAAGCACAGTTGGGGGGAAACGGATCCTGGTGGCATTGTTGGTTTGTGGCCTACAGGCTCGGCTCTGGGTCCAGCTCATGCGAGAACTGCGGAACGGTGTGAAGCTCAAGAAGGTCCAGCAGAAGCAGTTTGACCCCTTGCCTACGGAGTATCAGCTGACCCCTTTTGAGATGCTGATGCAGGACATCCGAGCCCGCAACTATAAGCTCCGCAAGGTCATGGTGAGAGGAACGGGGCCACCAGGCAACCTCTGTGCAGCTCGGCCACTCTGGGGCCTTCCTGTTCATGTGGGTCTGGGCCCTAGAGCAGAGTGGGAGGGTGAAGTTAAATGGGGTACCAGCAGCTCTTCCCCTGAACCTCACGGAAGTCGCCCCAAAGGCAGGCAAGATGGAAAGGAGCAGAACTCGCACCTGCCCCGGGTAACTAGAGGCTCTGGCAGAACAGGAGCAGCTGGGGCTGATTCTTCTGTGTGTCTCTGTCAGGTGGACGGAGACATCCCGCCCAGGGTGAAGAAGGACGCCCACGAGCTCATTTTGGATTTCATAAGATCCCGTCCGCCTCTGAGACAGGTCAGCCAGGTTCTGCTTTTCTGTACTTTACTGGAAAGGGCCTTTAGTTGGACTTCGGGGATCACACTAACAATCACCTTAATTGTTTTACCACTTCTACTATTCCATCCTTCATTTGAGATGGTCATTTGCCCAACAGGAAATTATTTTGCGGGGGGGGGGGGGGAGCTGCTGGGGCTGCTTTCTGGATTGGAGAAGGGGTGTTCTGGGCAGGCAGAGTTGCTCTCAAGGGCATCAGCCGGCCAGGGCGCTTTGCTCTGCTTCCCAACAAGTAAATGTGATGAACGATGCAGTCCAGGATACCTGCTAGCTGGGTTTACTGTTGTCCAGTAACCTCTTGAAAGCCGCAGATTAGGGGCCGATTTTGGTGGCCTTAAGGCGCACTTTTGGCTCCAGAGATCAAAGAGCAGCAGCCTGTGGAATGTGGCTCTCTGGCTTCCCAACCCCCTTGCAGGCCTCAGAGCGCAGGCTGCGCCCCCTGCCCCAGCAGCAGAGGACCCTCCATGAGAAGATCTTGGAGGAGATCAAGCAGGAACGGAAGCTCCGGCCCGTGGAATTGCAGCATCAGGACCAGAGAGGTGTGTCTGGCCTTTAAAAAAAAAAAGTGGGGGGCGGTCCTGGAAGCTAGAGAAGATCAGTCTGCTCCCTCCTGGGACGAGACAGCAAAGGCAGGAAAGAGATTGTTGGGTCTCAGGAGAAACACCCAAATCTCAGTCTCGACCCACAAACATCTCAAGATGCTCCAGACTGAGAATGCAGCTGGGACTCTCGCATACCATCCCCAAAAATGAAACAGGAGGGAGCCTGGGGGGACTTGGAGCTCTCTTCGAGGGGAGATGACTTGGGTGTCCCATCCTTCAGCCCTGCAGCTTTGACCCACATTGACATTTGGACGGGCACCATGCCAGGCTGGGGAGGCCGGCCTATTCCAAATGCCACTTGGCAGAGGGGAGGGCAGGTGGGGTTTCCTACATGCCCAGCACGGAAGGTAGCTGGTGCCACACTGTGCCCTCTCCTCTTGTCCTGCCAGGGTTTGGTTCCTTGCCCTGCCTGGTGAATGCCTGCTCCAGCAACGTGAAATCGACCTCTTGCATCAACCTCTCCGTTTCAGAGTCCGGTGCCCCAGCTCAGCGCCAGAGGCCCAAGGTCCTGCTGAAGGCACCCACCCTCGCAGAGATAGAGGATATGTTTGTTTCGGAAGTAAGAGCTGAGCGTCGTCTCCTGCTTTCTGGGCAAGCAGAGCTCCTCGGCCGGCTGGGACGGACTTTGCAGTCCAGTCCTGTGGGCCGCCGCTTCTTCTCCTTCTTTTGCCCCAAACCTACCGCTCTGGCAACCGCTGCACCTACCAGGGCCATTGGCACCATGCTGCCAAAGGCCTCTGACTTGTGCATGCCCCGGCTCCAGGGTTCCTTCTCCTTGGGGGCAGGAGCGCCGTGGGGCTGTGCCTGGCGAGGGGGTCTGAGTGCCGGCGTTTCTGCAGGAAGAAGACTCTCCCTGCTCAGAGGCGGTGCAGGAGCCGCCCCCCCTGATGCCCCTGAAGCGGGACCGCTCCTTCTCCGAGCAAGACTTGGCCCATTTTCGGGAGGAAAGTGAGAGCAGCGAGCCTCACCTGGAGTATTTAAGGTCCAGCCTGTCAGACTCGAGGCCTCGCTCAGGTACCATGTCCTCTGCAGGGGCCAGCATGGGAAGCATGGGCCAGGGAACCCCTTTGGGGACCTAACCCCACTTTGGGGCTCCATTTGCTGTGCCTGTTCTCCCTGCTGGATGGATACTGACTTGCCAGTTCCCTTCTGTGCAGGTTCGGTTCCTGCTCGCTACCACCCTCGGGTCAGTTCGTGTCCCCGTAAACAAGACATCCTCGGTTCTGTGGAGGAGAGTTTGGAGGCCAGCTCTGTTCCAGTCACAGACGCCAGTTTGAAATATTTGTGGCTGGTGAGCATCTCTGGCTGTGTGGCCTTTCACACATGCTTTGCAGCATGACCTCTGGTCCATGAGGCTGGCTGGGCCGCCCCAGGCCTAGTCCTTGTCCCAGGAACACGGCCCAGAGGGAAGTGAGCCCGGAAATGGTCATATGGAAGACCTTGAGTGGGAGGGTTGCAAGTGCAATGGCCTCTCTGCAGTTAGAGCCTGAGCCTGCAGAACGTTCCTTTGGGCAGTTTGGCGTTTTGCCATTTGGGGCCAATTCTGCATGGATCTGTGGGCTTCTTTTTCCCCCAAATGGCAGCCAGCCCTTCTCTGCATCTTGTGAGATAGTGAATAGGCAGCTTTCCCTGGCGGTTGAAACCGACCAGCTGAGGAAGGAGGCGTGCTGGTCCTAGCTGCAGTAGACCTGAACTGCCCTCTCGGCCTGGGCAGCTGGCCTGGCTGAGGGCCGCCCTGATCCCCATGCTCTGCCCCCACAGCAGGAGTTCAGCCACCCCGTAGAGAGCCTGGCGCTGACGGTGGAGGAAATGATCAACGTACGCCGGGTGCTGGTGAAGGCAGAGATGGAAAAGTTTCTTCAGAGCAAGGAGCTCTACACCAGCCTGAAGAAAGGGAAGGTGAGGCCGGAGGGGGTCCTGGGGCGGGCAAGGGGGGGGGGTGCTCCCCAGGTGAGCGGTTGTGGACGGTCTCTTCTCTGGCTCAGAGCTGCTGCTGCTGCCGAACCAAGTTTACACTCTTCTCCTGGCCCCCAACCTGCCTCTTCTGCAAGAGGTGAGTAAGCCGGTGCCCGGCTGGGGAGACGGTGGGATGAATGGGCCCCCTGGCTGAGCCTTTTCTTTCCTCCGTTGCTTTTAGGTCTGTCTGCAGTTCCTGCAGCCTGAAGGTAAGGGCTTTCCCCGACAGCCAGCAGAGGCAAAATCCCTGGTGGGGGGAGGTCTTCTGGGGAGTTGGGTGGGCAGCCCAGCCCTCCACCGAGTCCCTCCTGCTTGGCCTTCTAGATCAAGATGCCCTCGAAGAAGCTTGCCCACATCCCTGTCTACGCCCTGGGCTTCGAGACGCTGCATGGCTCTCTGGGTGCCAAGGGCCCCCCATCCCGCCGGCAGGAGACCTTCCAGTGGGTGCTTTTCCTTCTTCCTATTTCTGCTTTGTCCTCCGCTGTTTAGGGTGTGCAGTTCAGCTGCAAGTAAGTCCTGAGGCTGCTGGCAGATTGAGGCTTTTTCTGCTCCAGTCATCTTGGGCAGCTGCTTCTGACTCCCTTTCCAGACGGGTTGAGAGGCCAGCTAGCAGAATTTCAAACCAATCAAGTCGGCTGAAGGGGAATTCTGGGGGCTGCAGTCCCAGCACAGGGTTAAGGAAGGCGCTCAGGCAGGCAGAGAGCCTCAACTCTGCAGTCTGAGGTTTGAACCGCAGCCAGACAGGCTTGCAAACTACAGTTCTTGCATTTGCCCAAACATCTGAAGGCGCTAACCAACCATAGTTTGAATGTGGCCTCAGCTGAAGATTTGCCCACATCTCCTTTTCATTCATGGATAAGAGATTATTTGGCTTGAGAGATGGAAGGGATCCAAAGTCTGTGAAAGACCACCTGGGTCATGGATGCAGCTCTTGCAATCCCACCAAGTCTCTGAAGGATTGAGGGGACCAGGGATTGTAGCTTAACAATTGTGCGATGTGTAACCCTGATCTCCCACAAGATTCAGACCTAACAGTAAGGCAGGACATTCTGAGGCATGGTTTAAGGTTATCCCATAAAGCAAGCTATGTGTATCAAGGTGTTTATCAGCAGGTTACTCAAGGTGCTTCCCGATACTAGAGCCACAGACCTTTGAGCCAGCAAAGCCTGTAGCCCTGGGGGTGGGGCTAATCAGGTACAGCTGCCTCAAGAGCGCCTCCTTTCTGCCTTCCAGCTCCCTGCAGGGCACCCACTGGCGCAGCGTGGAGGAAGAGTTCCCCTGCATCTACGCCCATGGGTCGGTGCTCAAGGACGTTTGCCGCGACTGCTCTGGCTTCGTCACAGACGTCGTCAGCTCCAGCCGCAAAAGTATGGACATTCTCAACACCAAGCCGGGCAGGAGCCGCAAAACCCAGTCCCTGTACATCTCGTCCAGCTAGACGCGCCTGAGATGTCCCCTCAACGTGCTGTTCCGCCCCCCCACCTCACCAGCTCCAGCATCCAACCTTTGAAGGCCAAGCAGGCATGACTCTCTGGCAGAGGAAACGCAACCTTGGGGGTCTGCTGGCTCTCACCTTCCTTATCCAGCCCACCCCATCTTCCAAGGACATCTGCCTGCTGCTTATGTACATATACATATATACATACACACACGCACACCCTTGTAGATACTCTATATTTATACAGCGGATAAGTTGCTTCAGCTGACCAGCATGGCAACCCCCTTCGTTGGCAAACGAGAACTTTGCGGACACCATCCCAGCCTGCAGGTCAGCCAGAGGGAGCCTGGGCACCAGGGGTCCAGCTGTGCTGGTGGGCAGGAAGGCGGCCTGCCAGCCAGAGGCCAGCTTCCCCCCTGCTGCTTTCCCCAGAGGCCTCCTCAGAGAAGCTCTGTACCCCCCACTGAGGTCCCTGAAGGAAACGTCCTTCCTGCCTTCGGCTTTCTTGCAAAGCAGGTGCTCTCACAGCCACGTCTGCCTGCTGCTGCTGCTGAACGCACCTTCCGGAGCTGCTGTCTGCTGTCATTTCTGTGGCTCTTGCTTGTCGTCTTTCTCTAGGAACGAGGCGGGTCTCCTGCCAAGACTGAAAAAGGGTGGCACTTTCCTCTCCTCCTCCCTCTAGATTGAGGAGTGCGTCTTTTTTGTAAAGCCAATAATAAAATATCTAATTTTGTATGAATTTAGAGATAAAGAGCACCTGTTCCCAGCTCCTGAGAGCCATTGGCATAGGGAGGGAGGACAGCCGGCTGCATGGAGGGTGTCAGGGTCTTTGTGGAGGTGGCTTGGATTGTCCGTGTCAGTATAGGAAGAAATCCTGGTTCCTATGTAAATGTGGCCACATTTACACATTGCACTAAGCTCTGTAAACTGCAAACTGGCTACTTGGGTAGCGGCTTAGCATGCAGTGAATACTTTACAGCTTATTTAACAACACAACTGGTGGGTGTCCTGCATGAGCTTGCCGAGAAGGTTGGCTTCTGTCCTCTTTCCACTGACTTAGAAGCCTTAGTAGAAGCCTGGAGGGGGGGTGGGCTCTGTGAAAGACCCTCCTCCTGGGCATGGAGCCAGTTCCAGCTGGAGCCACCACCTCTGCCAGGCCAAATCCCAGCATCTTGGCTAAGGCAGGCCCTATGCCAGGGAGTGAAGTGGTGGGGGGCAGTTCTGCAGCTGCTGGAGAAAGAGCAGCCACACTTAGGGCAGCTGCAGGCAGGCCTGGTTAACCTGACTTAGTGGCTCTTTCTGGGAACCTGCCAGCCTCAGGAAGTCTGCCAGTTTAAAAATTGGTAGTGATTCCAAACGCTGTACTGGCATTTTGCAGTGGGGGGAGGCATAATCAACCAGACAAGGAAAAGAGCCCCCCTTCCTCCAGGTTTTTATTCTACCTTCCTCTGAATCCCTCTCCTGCCTCACTCGCTGCCCACTTTATCCAACCCGGCCTCCAGTATTCACGGAAGTCCACTATCTGAGAGGACAAGCGAGACCCTGCAACCTCCATCCCTCCTATTTATGCTTCCCAGCTACACAAGAATAAGATCCGAGCCCTGCTCTTCCTTCCGTGACTTATGTAATTCTGACGGCTTTCTGGACCAGGAACTCTGCTGAGTTTGCAAGGTGGGCCGTTGGTGCAGGAAAGCCTGTGCCACGGCCCCTCAGCCTTTTATGGTTCTGGAGCACAACAAAGAGCGCTGATCTCCACGTTCAGGCCTCAGGCTGCCCGGCTGTGCTCTTATTTTCTCAAACGAAAGGGGCTCAGCAGTGCCCCTTGGGTTTTACCAAACCTGCCTCTGCATGCCATCACCCCCTCCCTTGCTCCCCGGTAGCCTGTTTTGGAAGAAGCCTCCATCTTGTGCTGGTTTTGTGCCTAGCATCACAAGGCTCAACTAAGCTGAGAGCCACTTTGGTCTCCTTAAGGTGCTGACCGAGAACCAGGGATCCGAGTTCTTCATGCTTTAGTCATGAAAGTCAGCTGGCTGACTGTGAGCCAGTCACTCAGCCCAACCCACCTCACAGGGGAGGCAGGAGCATTGTGTTTGCTGCCTTGAGTTATATAGATAAAAAAAGTGGACTAGAAATCTAGTAATTCAGCATTCTAAACTTGGCAAAGCACACATGCCAATGGCTAACATGACATGGGGGTAGTTCATGCCAGAAATGCACACCTGCGCACAGGTGGATGCACAAATAATCGCGTGTATATAAGCGATCTGTGGCTGTGTGCAGTGTACATAGACGATAATCAAGAAGTTGACCAGAACTAAGAACATGGTCAGAAAGCAAAGCTCAAATGTGGAAGGGACGTTTTGGGAGAGGTTTGTAGACCGAGAGGGAGGTTTCAAGAACGGAAGAGGAAGGCCAGGACTTAGGTGGTGTTTCCCCTGCTGGCATTCTAGGGGTCCCCCCTCCTCCTGTTCTCTGTGCCAATCTGCTTGCTTGACATTTGGCCTGACCTTCATGTGCCGCATTGATCTGCTCACTCTTCTTTGCAGTAACTACTGCTGTGTCAAAACGGGCTTCCCCTCCCCTTATCAGTCCTGCGTGCGCTCGTCCTCCTCTGCCAATGTTTTACATGAAGCGTGTACTTTAAAGACATGTAAATAAAATTTAAAGTGAAGCAGACCTAGTAATGTTCCTCTGTAAATCCTGCTCACAAGGCAGTAACTATTTCCCTGGTCAGCAACAATCATCTGAAGGGGAGACTCATCAAGCGGAGGGGGGATTTGAGGCTGATGAAAATGCTTCCTAAAACTTCAAATGGAGCAGCTTGTCGGTATCTGTTCAGAGTAGAGCTCTGGGTTTTGCCCTCCACCCACTTATTTTACTCTCCCAGCAGAGATACAATGTAGGCTGGTTAATCCAAAGAGATGGTTAAAGGAGCTTTGGAAGGTGTGCTTGCTTATTCCAGGGCTCCCCAGTTTGGCATTCCAGAGATCAGGAGTCACACAGAGCCTTCGATCTGATCTGTGACAGCTCTTCTTATTCTCTTTCCAGAAGAACAATGGGCAGAAGTTTCTCAATAGACCTACAAGGATTGTTTAATAGGACTGCAACAAAATTATTTCCTAAATTCTACTGTTATAAAGAAGGGTTGGAGGTGATTGGGAATATTGAAGGTCTGGCTCATGAAGTTCTTAATGTTGAGAGTTACACAGCAACCTGAAATTTGCCAACTCAGCTCTTTAATATAAGATTATGTAGAATATCATTTAATTCAGCCTTACTTATTCCAATTCCAATTCCACCCATCTCATATAAGAGGCTTACAAAAAGCTACATATAACACCTCAAAAATGCAATTTAAAAACGAATAAATATAAAACCATCATGAAAGGCACAAAAGCCACGGGTGAGATGATCACATCCACCAAAATGGTACAGCCACTTCACGGGTCCGCCCGCACGCCTGGGATCCTCAAGCCCACCGGCCGGAGCCAGCAGACTCAGGGCCGAGCTGATCTCCAAGAGGTCTCCCTGGCAGACGCCCTGGCTGCCGGGCCCGCTGCACGACCCCGCCGCCGCCTAAGGCCTGAGCTCAGGACGCGGGGCAGAGGGGTCCAAGGGCTGGCGGGGAAAGCAGGGGGCGGCGAGGTCCAGTCCCGCCTTAGACACCGAAGCCGGCCGGGGGACTCCGGCTGGGTCCCTCTCGCACCAGGCCCACCTCACAGGGCTGCTGGTGGGGGGGCGGGAGGCACCTTCCTGGCCTAGTATTAACCAACGGCGACCGAGTCACAGACGGCAGCCGGGGAGGAAGGCGGGAAGGGAAGAGCCGACGGTCAAAGGCTCCGCCAAGAGGATCCGGCGGCAACACCCCCGCTCCCCGAGCCACAGCCGCGCGTGCGTGGGCGGAGCAGCGGAAGTGCAACGGGCCGATGCCTAGAAGGGCCCCTGCTCTCCTTCGGGTCGTGCTGCCGGCTTCCGGTCCGGCGGCGTTCCCGGCGCGGGTGCTGCGAGTGATGTCTCGCCGGGCTCTGCGGCGGCTGCGGGGCGAGTGGCGCGGCCAGGGGCAGCTGGGCGAGGAGCCGCCCCTCGGCGGGCCGGAGGCGCGAGGCAGCGGCGAGGACGAGGACGAGGAGGTCGCGGGGGACCAGCCGCCGCTCGTGTGCGGCGGCGGGAGGCGGCGGCGGGGCCCGCGGAGGGAGCCCTTGGAGCGGGTGGCGAACCCCTTCGAGCTGGTGAGGATCTCCCCCGGCTCGGCCGGAGACCCTTGGCAGCCGGGCGGCGTCCCCCCGGCCTCGGCCTTCCCAGCCGGGCTCATAGCGCCCGATCCGAAGGGCGAGAGTCGCCCCCGGCGTGGCCTCGGAATCGCGTCTGTCCCCAGACCGGGGGCTCTATAGAGGGGCCGAAGCCTCCCGGTGCCTTCCAAGGGGTTGGGTGGCAGCTGCAGCCCATTGCGGATGGCTGCGATCAGTTGGGAGCGCTGGGGGTGACTCCCCGAAGTTTGCTCCCAGGACGAGTTCTCTGTGTCAGTGACCTGCTGGTGGAAAAACAGCTGCGCTCCTCCTTTGCTCTCCTGGTCCTGCTGCCGGCCTCCCTTCTTAAGGGGTTCTCCTTTGTAACGTTGGGAGACAGAAACAAAGTGATGTTTATGCCTTATACTTGCTTGTGGACTGGGGAACTTTTTAACCTGTGCAGATAAACACTGAAGGACTGGATGAGGACCTGGTGTCTACAGAGGAGACTGATGACTCCCGATTGCAGGAAGGAGGCAACCCAACAACTGAAGAGGCCGAACCTGAAAGGCCAGAGAGTGACAAGAGGGAGGAGGGGGGAGAGGTGGAACAGCTGGACCAAATGGCAAGTATCCTATAGACAACAATGGTGCCCATTTTGTTTAAAACTGATTTTATATTATCAACAAAAAACAAAGCAACTTGTAGAACAGGTTATGAAAAACAACTATACAAAACAAGCATACACACTGGTCAGCTTCATGACAATAATAATAACAAACTGTAATCAGTCATTTGGCAAATGTAACACCCCTGCTTCAGGGGCTGCATTGGTAGCCAGATGTAATTCAAGATGCTGTTTGTCACCATTGAAGTCCTTTCTGGTTTGGTTACCTGAAGGATTGTCTATTCCCAGTTGTCTATATCCATCCAGTCCAGTCTGGCAGGATGAGCAAACTCATCCCGTTGCCTAAAAAATGGTGGGGAGCAGGAGGCCTGCCTTTTTCTTCCATAGTGTCTTTCCGCTGGAACATCTCCCTCCTGATTTTACAATGGCCCAACCTGGCTGGCCTTTCAAAGGGTCTTGCTGTGCCCCCAGGTCTAGGGTCCTGGGTGTGTGAAGAGTTCAGTTTCCTGCTGTGTTGACATTAATGGGTTATTGCTTGACTACTACTTGTATTTTTAACTGCTGGCACATCTTTTGTGAGTATAGCTCCTAAAAGAAACTTAAACATTTTCTTGGGTTAGATAACTTGTTTGAAATTCATACTTTTCACATCACACTTCACTATATTCATTTTTCAACCTTTTATTTTTATTTTAAAAGTCTACTGCAAACAACAAATCAAGAAAGAAAAAGAAGAAAAGAAAGAATAAGAAAAATCCTTCAGGCGAGGCTCTGGTAAATGGAATTAGGTTTGGGGATTAAGCATCTGTATGGAAGTGCTGAGTGAATTAAACCAGTTGAGGCATGTGGAAAAAGTCATGATTATTCCCTTTGCTGCCAGGAATTTGAGACTTCATGTGGGATTAGAACATTAAAACATGATGCTACCCTTGCAAAATTGTAACTGCTGCTTTGCAGAGTATTGATTATTTAGTCACTAGAAAGAGCTTGCAGTTCAAGGAACAAAGACAGATAAAACCTGTGCAAGCTCAAGCAGAATCCAAGGGTTGAAAGAAGCCCTGGAGGCCTTCAACCCTGTTGGGGGCAGATTCTCAGACAATCCTGGAGAAACAAATGGCTGTCCCATGTTCAGGGACGGGCATCTATGATTCCAGAAAATGTTGGATCATATTAAAGGGAAGGGGACTGTTAGGAGGGTGCCTGAAAGAGCATTAAGACTTTACATGGATTTTGTCTGAGAAGGGTGAAGCCCTTTTGCTCGTTTTGTTGCTTCTCAACAGTTCCTTGGAGATGATGACCAAGTGGAAAATATTGAAAGCATTTTGCTGAGCATTGAGAGTTCCAGTGGGCCCCCATGCCAGAACCAGAGCAGGCTGGTCACTGATAATCGGCCTCTTCTTTACATCGAACACAGGTAAGAGACCAAATGTCTGTCGGTGGTGGGAGAGTCTCTCTTGTGCCCTGAAGATAAAACGATCAGTTTTAGGTTATCCATCAGTGCTGGGGCTCTAGACAGCTTAAATTAAGGGAGAGTTTGAGGAACAACTTATAGGTGATATTTTCTTATATTTGCTACCAAACCTATGAGATGTCCGTTGCACATATGAACTTCTTAAAGTGCCCCTGTGGGAAAACATTTAGAGGAATCTGAATTGACCCTGAACAGTGACAAGGAAAAACATCAGTCAGGAACTGTGGCCTGGTAAGCTAAATTTCTTCTGTTCACTGGCCGTGTCTCAGAGACAGTATGGCTGGCATGCTGACCTCGTAGGAAGGACGAATATGAATGTGGTCCAGGTGGCTTTATCTAAAATATTCCAACCTCGGGCTGTAATTTCTGCTGTGTTTGCCTTTTTCCTTCATCTTGCCTTTGCAGTATAGGTGGCCGGGGAAGTAGAAGCTCTGGTTCTGCTTTTGCTCAGGGCAAAACTTGGCTGAGAGGCCAGTGAACAGTTGTTGCTTACATGCAAATAAAAGCACATTGTATCTTGAATCTGATGGCTTTAAGTGAGCAAAGTTTTGGACACAACCGCATCAAATAGAATGCAGACATTAAATGACAGGCAAGATTTGTGTTCCCAACTTTCCAGGAGCCTGAATGCAGAGACGGAGCTGAAGAGATACTTCGGAGCCCGGGCGGTTCTGGGAGATCAGAGGTGAGATCCAGTGTTGTGGGATAGAAACCTCTGGTTTGTGTGGGAAAGCAAAACATCTGGCCATAAAGGTCACAATCTGGGGAAGTGTTGTGGTGAGAATGCCACTTTCGAGACGGTGCCTGGGGCAAGGACTTCCCCAACCTGCCTGGGAGACTGTAGGAAGGGACCTACAGTCTGGCTCTATAAGTTTCCTCCAGGGAAGGATCAGTTAGGGATCTCTCTGAGCGCTCCAGGACCACGGTGGTTCTGCATGGAGAGTTTTTACTGACCGTTCCGAAGTGGCTGAGACAGAAGGGGCTTTGATCCATTCGCGTGCCACGCTTTACCATTGCAGGCGGCTGACTGCTTGCCCCGAGGAAGGTCCAGCAAACAGCCCTGCAGCAGGATGCAGGCGCCCCGCCGTGGGCTCCCCAGTGTCTTGCTGGGGAGAAATCAGTTGGTCCCGGTTCCTTTGATGAACTCGGGCAAAGACTTGAATCTGCCTTTCTCACAGACGTTGCGTGCATGTGAGGACAAGCACATGCCTTGTCGTTAGATGTGGTTATTCCCTCTTCAGTTGCATCTGTTTAATCTTTGCGCTCATTGGGAGCTGGTGGTGTAACGATGCTCACTTCAGCACTTCCTGGCTGGAGAACAGAGGCAGTGGCTTTTTCCCAGTAAGGAAGCCCATGTTCTCTCACTCCAGAAACAAGGCCGTGCTTATTTTAACGACTGAGGATTGCCTGGAGTGGGTGGGGAGAGGCAGGATACATCAATAGGGCTTTGAAAACCACCGTGCCACCCATGTGGCTTTGTTGCAGCTGCTTAGCAACTGGAGCATAGACAAAGGCTTTGATGTATGAATTCACGTCTTAAAGCGTGCTCCTCCTTTCCAGGCCAAGGCAGCGGCAACGCCAGTATGTGCGCAGCACATGGTTGACAGCACCCAAGGACACCTGGCCACGTCACAGCAAAACAGGTGAGAGGCCTTCCCAAAGCCTCTTACACCAGAGATGCCTCGGCTGACTTTGGGACCCAGGAAAGGCTCCTGTCTGTTCTGATGGCATGTTGGGCACTGAGTGGCAGAGCAGCAGGCAGATATATTGTGGCTGCATTAAAAGCCACCAACTTCTCTTCCAGTGCCAGTGAAAGAGGGCACCTTGTAGGGCACCAGTTGTCTCACAAATTGTGGGAATCCTTCCTTAAGTGCCCATTCTTCTCCAACTTCGTGCAGGAGAACTCCAGATTTGTTTTAAGGCTGAAGAAACCCCTCCCTGCTTTACCCTGAAGCAATAGGTGGAAGTGTTCACATAACCTTCTAGATTCCTGTAGCTTGGAGGTGTATGGGTCTTGCATGATGAGGACTCACAGGCATGGGAGCATGGAGAAGGGCTGCGGTTGAAGTTCCGATCTGGACTTGTGCATTTGGGGTGAGGGGAATCAAGGCCATCCATCTGAAAAGGGGGCGAAAAATCCCAAGATTAGCATTCCTGTCCCCAGAGTTTACTTTCTCTCCAAACTGATAGGCCAGTATGGCGACTTTAAGATACGAGGTGTGATTCTCCATTCTGGCTGGAGAATTCTGGGACTTGAAGTCCACATGCCTTAAAGAAGCAAAGTTTGGAAAACAGTGAGACAGACCCTCCACTCCCGTTCCATTGAGGCTGACCACCCTCTCCCCCCCCCCCCCAACAAATCTCTGCAGGTATCTCCATGGTGCTTTTAGAGACCAGGCGCGGAGAGCAACACTTCGCCTTTGAGCACAACCGGGAGTACCAGCTGGTGCAGTTCAAATTCTTGGATGCTGTGGAATCGATGGACCCAAACAACCTTGTGGTAGGTTCTGCATCAGGCACGCCCAAAGTCACAAATTCAAATCCACCAACTCTTCAACTGTAGCTATTTGTACCATCCCAGCTTTGACTTCTGGACTTGCCCAGGATTTGGTATTGTCCGGCTGGTGCCCTCCTAAGGTGTGCGTCCTTCCATTCCCAGCGGGCTGCCTCTCTAGGCTGTAGGTATCGACTGACCCTCTTGGGCTGCAGCTGTGTCCAGCCCACTCTGCTTGGAGACCACCAGCAGAGGCCTGGCTTGCCTGGCAAAGCCCCTCAGCCCCCAAAACGTCCCTCGGAGATTCTAATTTCAAGGAGAGGCAAAAGCTAAAATGTTCTGAGCTGCGTCCTCTTGAGAGAATGTTATAATAAAAAGCTTTCTGACTAAAACTTCCTCTCAAGATGCGCGTGTATCTGTGATTCTAACTGGTATATATATCCTTATAAAAGGATCTTGAAACTGCTAGCAGTTCTTTTTTTTATTGTGGGGGGTTTGGATGCCAAAACCGTTTTTCTCCTCCTGTTTCTGTCGCTTCCAAGGCCACCTTGGCATCCGGGGCCCTGCCTGCACCCCTGCGATGGGCACGGGGTCCCTGTCTCTGCAGAGACCAAGCCGCTGCTGACGCTGAGAGCAGAGCGGCCAGAGTCACAGCTCTTGTAGGGCAGAGAAGAGGCTCCCCTGGTGCTCGTGCATTTGCAGTCCCCCCCCCCACACACACATCACTCCTGCCTGGGCCCCCAAGCACCGAGGACAAAGACTGCAGATGGAGTTGAAGGGGAGTCCAGCCTAGCAAGAGCTAAGCCAACATTTGTGCTATATTTAAACCTTGACCATCTTTGAGGAAAGGAGCGTCTCCTTCCCCCAGGGCTTCGGAGAACAGGCCTTGCTTTGAGACTTTTATGGAACCGGTCCAACCGTGTTAACTGGTGAACAGTTGGATGGTAAATAGAAAGCGTGGAGAGGCCAAACTTGTTCTTAGCCTAATATTAGCCGGATAATCAGGACATTGAGTTTGGAGAGCTCCCCCTTCCTTCCTCCCAGCCAGGAGAAATGTGTCTTTTGGAAATTGGAAGGTTTGGGAGATAAAAGCCCTTTTGTCCAGGAACGACTCCCGACTCTCCCCTACACACACACACACACACACACACACACACACACACACACACACCCTTGCTCCTCCAGGGGGAATTCAGGGCAGTTCAGGAACGTTTGGGTTTTCTGACAATCAGGGATGTAAGTTCTTGGAAAATGGGAAGGAGCGTGGCTGCTTTTATACCGCAGCTTGTTTTCAGCACCGTCCGTTGAGACCATGGGGGGCTTTTCCTGGATGAACGAAAGGGGACGCCCAGAAAGCTGCACGCGGGGTGCTTGCATAACTGGTGGCAGCAGTGAAAAACAACATAGCTTCAGTGGCAAGTAGGCACGAGGTGCCCCTGAAAATCCATGGCCGAAGGGTGAATATTTGACTACTAAAAAATGGTTCATTAAATTTACTGAATGCGGACTTTGTGAATCTACACCCGGTGGGGTGATGGAGCAGAGGTTGCAGTCAGGGGAGGACGTGAGGAGGCAGAGATGGAAGATGGCTCTGAAGCCCGAGTGAAGGCGGCCCAGGGCTTCCAGTGGCCCGAGGGGTCAGGAACGCATCATTCGGTGTGACCACGAAACCAACTCATGCTCTGCCCTTCTTCTGGGGCTTGTTGAATTTGGAAGTTTTCCCAAACGCTGCTCTGGGATCAGTGAGCGGTGTGAAGGGGGCTCCCTCCCAGCAGCAACCCAACACACACACACACACACACACACACACACACACACACACACACACGGGGTTAGCTTCGCCCTTTTCCAGAGAGTCCCTAAGCGTTGCTCTTCGGCTTGTTCTCAGCTGCTGCTCCAGATGAATCCTTACCACGTGGACTCACTTCTGCAGCTCAGTGACGTGTGCCGGATGCAGGAAGACCAGGAGATGGCCAGAGACCTGATTGGTAAGGATCGGGCAAGTGTGGCCCGTGGAAAGAGACAGGAGAGTTGGAAGAAATGGCTCTGTCCCTTTCAAGCTCTGGGCCATGGTCGGAAGTGGATTGCTACCGGTTCGGCCCATTTCAGGTGAACCGGTTGTTCTGTTAGGCTACCTGTTTGGCGAACTGGTAGTTTGGGCAATGATTGGGCCTGCCCACCCACCCCTGCACTGTGGTATCCCTTTTGAGCTGTTTTTTCAAGCCCAGCTGATTGGCGCGGCAGTGTGATTGCCGCCTGTCAGCTGGATTCACTCACCGGAGCTGCAGGAACAGGTCAGTTGAAGCAGTATTTGCACTCGCAACATGCATGCACAGCGTGTGTTTGGCGCACACAAATCACACAATCACCGAACCGGTTGTTAGACCAGTTGAAACGATGCCTGTTTTGTAGAGAGAGCCCTCTACACCCTGGAGTGCGCCTTCCACCCCGTGTTCAGCCTCACCAGTGGCACCTGCAGGCTGGACTACCGCCACCCGGAGAACAGGTGGGTGCCCACCCTGGGGACTTGGAGGGAGGCCAGGGCCCCCATCGACGCCCTGCTGGGCCAGGCTCCTGTGCCTGGAATCAGGTGTGTCCCTTCCGGCTTCCCCCACAGAGCTTTCTACCTGGCCCTCTTCAAGCACTTGCTTTTCCTGGAGCGGAGAGGCTGCCCCCGGACCGCCCTGGAGGTCTGCAAGCTCCTTTTGAGGTGAGGGGGCGGGGGTGAGGTGGCCCTCTTCCAGTTCCACTTGGGGCCAGGTGTGTGAGGCCCCCAACCCAGTCGAGAGGGTCTTCTGGTGGCCTTCGGGGCGGCTGCTCCTGGGGTGGCCAGCTGGTCCTTCCTCTGCCAAAGGCCAGCCAGCCGTCCTGAAAGACCCTTTTATCTGCCCCCGAAGCCTCGATCCGGAGAATGACCCCCTGTGCATGCTGCTGATGGTGGATTTGCTGTCGCTGCGAGCAAGGGAGTACGCCTTCCTGATACGCATGTTCCAGGAGTGGGAGGTAAGAAGCCCCCCCAGCACAAGCCCTCCAAGGAGGGGGGCAGCCTGTGCAGCTCAGTGACCCCACCCTTTTTTCCCCTTGACCTCCAGGAGCTGGCTGCCTGGCCCCTTTCGGCCCTCACGCCCGGCCTGCTCTCTCGGGCCCTCAGGGGTCTTCGTCTTCTGCCCTGCGTCCTATTAATCATCTTTTAACCAGAGAGCTTTAAAACAATCACGCCAGAAAAGGCTGGAACAGCTCCAGGGCTGGTCCCTCCTGGTTTTCACCCTGCCAGTTTGCTTTAATGCCAGCCTGCCCTAGTTTGAAGTTTTCCTAGGCCTGTGGCAGGGTGTGTGTGTGTGTGTGTGTGTGTGAGAGAGAGAGAGAGAGAGAGAGAGAGAAGTGGAAGCACTTGGGGGGCTCCCTGCCAAGGGGTCTGCCGGGACTTCTGAAAGGCACCGGGATCAGAGCTGCTGCCCCTTCAGCCAGCAGCATGGCCACCCTGCGGAGTCTCTGGCAGACGGAACCGGCTGGGCCTGCTGGTGTCCTCCTGCGGCCCCTTTAAGGACAGGCGCTGCCCTCCTTGTGGGGCATGCCAGGCAGACGCTTGGAGCCTTCCCCAGAGTTTGGGGGGGGGGGGCTTTCCTGGAGGCCCAAGTCCTGCTAGCAGCCCCACACCCACCTTCCCCGTCTCTCTTCTGGGACTCTGGAGTTGCCGCTCCAAACATCTCACTTCTGTCCTCCTCTTCCTCCCCCCCCCCTCCAATCCTAGGGTCATCGGAATCTGAGCCAGCTCCCCAATTTTGCCTTCTCCGTCCCTCTGGCTTATTTCTTTCTGAGCCAGCAGGAGGATCTGGCTGAAGCCGAGCAAAGCCGCGCCCGGGAGCAAGCAGACAGTCTCATTCAGCAGGCCCTGATCATGTTCCCCAGTGGTAAGTGAGGCCCTGCAACCCCCCCCAGCTCACATGCAGCACAGAGGGGGGGGAGGCTTGGGTGGGAGCAGAGCAAGGGGGCGGGGGAGTTGCAATTAAGGAAATCTCCAAATGTTACATCTTAGACATGAGCAAAGGTGAATTGC
>JANHFR010005496.1:40543-53059 GCA_032468015.1 Mimophis mahfalensis
AGATTCCTGACAAACCTAGCAGACAACTTTGTCTCCCAAAAAATAGAGAAGGAAACTAGGGGATCAGCCATATTGGACTTAATTCTCATTAACAGAGATGGAACTGATAGAAAGTGTTGAGCCTACAGGAACCCTGGGTGGAAGTGATCATGCAATATTGGAATTCAACATTACGCAAGAACAAGCAATAGAACAAAGTCAGACTTGGACTTTAAGAGAGCTAATTTCAATAAACTTAGATAGAGCTTGGGAAGGATTCCATAGATGAGTGTCCTCAAGGGAAAAACAGCTCAAGAAGTTTGGGGAAATTTTGAAAAGTGAGATTATAAAAGCTCAGTCTACCATAATACCAATGAAAAAGGAAAATAACAGCTCTCAAAATAAACCTGCATGGCTGCATAAAGAACTCTCTGATAAATTGAAAGACCCTTTTGTTTCTTCTTCAGTAGCAATATGTGTGCTTAGAAAGTGTCCCATCTATTCAAACAGGAAATCTATCCATAGTATATACTGAACAGACTTCGGCCTTAAAGCTGTTTTGTCATGAATTTAGGTCTATCCTGTGGTACTGAATGGTATTTCAATAACTGCATCCTTTTTTCATTCTTATACAGAGTTTTTTTCAACAGGGTGACAAACTGGCTACAGACAAACTGGTATTAAAGAGTACACACAACCAGTGCATTATATGAATCCAACTTCCAACTAAAAAGGAGTATGGGCAATAGATAGAGACAGGAAGATAGAGATAGTTGTAATAGATAGAGGGATAGAGAGATCAATACAGTAGATAGATGACAGATAGATACGTAGATAGAAGTGATCAATACGGATAGAGAGAGAAATAAATACAGTTGATAGATAGGCAGATAGAGAGTCCTATTGTTTTTTTTAAAAAACAGATCATGCCAGACTAATCTTATTCCATTCTTTGACAAAGTGACAAAATTAGTGAACCAGAGGAATGCTGTCGATATAATTTACTTGGACTTCAGTAAGGCATTTGATAGATCATAACCTCCAGTGCCCCTTCCAACTCTGTTATTCTGTTAAATGTTAAAATATTTCTAATACTCCTTTTGAGCTGGATGTTGGGCTCATAGAATACAGTGGTTGGATTTACTCATCAGTGCTGGCTTGAATATCAGACTACTTTCCCTCAGAAAGAAGAGGCCGTCTGGATCCTGTGCAGTTGTACTGGATATGCATATCCCACCTAAAATCAAAGGGAGTTGTCTTTTTGCCTTCAGAATTTTGTGTCTGTTTTAACTGAGTCATTCATTGAAAACTGATTTGATTAATCCTGTCTGCTTCCTTTATCTGGAGGACTGCCTTCATTCCACTCGATAAAAGTCTGCCTGCCCTTAATAAGGCCAGTGAAAATATTTGGTTATCTACTTAAACCTGGGTCGAATGACTACGTCTCTGGAATAGAAAGGCAATTGTCAGAATTTGGACTTTGTGAAGATTGGTCCACTTCTGTTGCTTGCTGGTCTTCTCTACTGTGCAACCCCATGAAAGCTCTTGCTTCCTTGGTGGAATTAAAGTCATCATCAGCTTTCATTTGCTGTCACCTCCTGTTTGCCTGCTGTGACAGGGGCAACCTTGTCTCTGTTTGAAAGTTTGCCTGCTGCTAAGATCAGTTTCTGACAGATGCTAGACCAGAACTTACACAGCACACAAACATGCTGACGATGACTCCTGGACTAGAGGGATCACAGTCGCTTATTCTTTTTCACACAGAGAGATGAACACAATTACAGTCAAGTCTCACCTAATGCAGAATGAAGGACTGCAAAGAGTTGATGCAAAGTTCCATAAAAATGACCAATGACTTTTCTAGCAATATTAATTTCAGATATCATTGATAAAGTTAATTATCACTATATCCAGAGTTAACAACAGCAACAACCTAATATTTTCCTAACCAGTTATTTGGTCATGCAGTTAGCATGAGTGATTAAAAAAACAAAAAGCAATATGGACTCTGAGAACGTTTGAATAGAATAATAGAATTAATGAAGATTATGAAAAAAATGCTGATTTATCCATAAACACTGATTTGGAGGCCAGTCTTGAATACATGTGGTACTTGTCCTTTGTCCCAAAGGTGCTTTTTCAAGAGGCAACTGGGCTTTCTGGTTTTTATTTCAAGACATCACGCTTCTATTCCAAGAAACTTCTTCAGCTATGGATTAGCTTCTTGGATGAGAAGTGAAACGTTTCACAGAAAAACCAGAAAGTCTAGTTGCCTCTTGAAAAAGCACCTTTGGGACAACCATGACCTGGATGGCTGAGAATCTCTCTAGAGATTTTCCTTGTTCATTGGTTTAGCAACTATTCAAAGTTACAACAGCACTAAAAAAAAGTGCCTTACAACTGCATTTACAAGCATTACAATATTCCCAGAGTCTTGTAATCCAAATTGGGGTGATTGGCAACTGGCATGTATTTATGATAGTTACAGCATCCCTGGCTCATGTGATTGCCATTTGTAACCACCCCAGACAGTTTCGACAAGCAAAGTCAATAGGGGAAGCTGGATCTAACAACTGCATCATTCATTTAACATCCATGGCAAGAAGAGTTGCAAACTCAGGCATGACTCACTTAGCACCTTGCTTAGCAACAGCAACTGTGGTCACAAGTCAAGGACTACCTGTACTGCAGGCCTTATCTAAGCTGTAAAACTTTGGATGATGCCTACATGGCAGCAGCATAGAGTTTGTTGCCATGTAATGTCTAGCCAGAGTTTTGCAAGCCAGATATTGTTGCCCTACTCTTTTAGATGTGAGATCTCGGTTTTCGGCCTTCTTGTTGTAAAGATCCAAGTTGCTTGCCCAGCATGATACACAGTTCCTGGATAAGCCCTAGTTATGCAGCTTCCTGATCATAAATTAGCAGTCTGGAGCCTGGACTCTCCTGACACGTGTCTCTTGAAATTCACCTGTGTCTAAAAACCAATAGAGAATTTGACAGGAAGACTCTTTGAAGGAAACAGAGAGGGAGGAACTGAGAAAGGAGCATTGTATGGGTATTGGTAGCAATTTCCTATCCAATTACATCAGTGCTGAATTTGTGACCCATCCCTGTTGAACTCAAGAGAGTTGGAGTCTGCAGGGTTTTTGAACAGGAAAGGGCAGGATACAGGTAGTCCTCGACTTACACTCGCAATTGAGCCCAATATTTCTACTGCTAAGGAAGGTAGTTGTTAGGTGTTGTGTGCCCCATTTTAGAACCTTTTTTTGCTATGGTTGTTAAGTGAATCATGCAGTCATTATCTAGCTTACCCCATTGACTTTGTTCATCAGCAGCTCCCTACAAAAGTTGCAAGCAGCACCTCAGGACACTACAACCATTGCAAATACATGCTGATTGCCAAGCACCTAAAGTTTGTTTATGTGACTATGAGATGCTGGTCATCAGTGAGAACCGGCCCTAAGTCACCCTTCTCAGTGTGGATTTAATTCTGAGCATCCATTAAACAATTAGTTATAAGTCGAGGATTACCTGCAAGCAAGCTGAGTGGAAGGAACATGATTTTCTTTTATATGGAAATTTATTTGTTTTACAAAAGAGTCAGCTATGGTTGGCTAATACAGGAGTGACCAAACTCCAGCTTATCAACCTCTTCATGAAGCTTCAGATTCTTCATTGAAAAGCCCTCCCACATTTATTATAATAATAAATTATTAAATTTATAATAATTATTTAATAATTTTTTGTTGTTGAGTTGCTAAGCTGTGTCCCATTCTTTGTGGCCACACAGACCATAATATGCCTGTTTCCCTGTTCTCCACACTGCCTCCTGGAGTGTGCCCAAATTCATGTTCATTGCGTGGATGACATTATCTAACCATCTCATCTCTGCCATCCCCTTTTCCTTTGGCCTTCAGTTCCCCTCAACCCCTCAGGGCTGATAATAATAATTTTGGGAAACCTCAGGCTAGGGGTTCTTCAGTTAGGCCAGCAGGTCTTCAGTTAAGCTTATAGTCTAAAACAGTGTTTCTCACACTTGGCCACTTTAAGAGCGGTCTCTCTCTAGGCGAAAGGCAAGGTACCAAAACGCTCCCAGGAACGTCTACCGCCACGTGATCCTCTCGGAGATCAGGGAAGCCACCGCAGCATTGCCTCCGGTGAGGGAACCGATGCTGCTGCTGCTCATCTTCCGGCCTGTTTCTGTTTCTTCCCTGGAAGTCTTTCCGTTCTAGCCGGCCGTCCTCCGGCCGTGTCTGGCTTGGCTGAGCCCTTTTGGTCTTCCTTTGTGCTTTTCCTTCGGGCTGTAAGCCCGTCTTTCTCGGGGCTAGTAGAGCTGCCTTATTCAGCTACTCAGCAGATGAAGGCCGGGCGATAGTGGCCACAATGACCCCCGGCCTGTTGTTTTCCTCTCCCAAGGAAGTGACCTCCCAGCCCATCATGGGGTTCGATCCTCTGCCACCCCTGGACTCGATGGTTTCATATACGAGGCCCGAAAGGTATTTCCTCACCCCCAGTTGTGTTGTGTTGTGCGTGGGGCAGTTCCAAGGGGCGCTTGGCCTGGCTGGCCTGGGCTGAAGTGGAGAGGCTCTTTGGGGCCCCACGGAAGGGCCTCCCTCCTCTCCCAGCCTGTCAGCCGCACGTCCCTCTTGTCTCCCCAGAGTGGCTCATCCAGCCAACGAAAGCACTTTATCCCTCTTTTTTCGCTCACTGCTGCCAAACTTCAACTTGCAGGTAAGGGGCCCTTCTGAGCTGGGCCACAGGCAACGGCAGGCGTGTCCGGAGTATGGCTGGGGGTGGGCGGGTGAGGGCAGCAAAGGGAAAGAGTGGGATAGGTCCAGAGCAGCTGCGGTGCCCTGGCTGGGTGCTTGGGCCGGGGCGTCTGTGAGCCAGGCTGCCTGGTTGTTTCCTCCTGGGGTCTGTATGTTCCGGGTGTGCCCAGATGGTCTGCTCCGGTTTTGTATATCCCCTGGTGGGGTGGGCAGCCGTGGAAGCCCCCTAGATAAGCCAGCTGCGGCCACTGGGGCAGGGAGAGAGGCTTTTGGGGGGCTGACCTGCCTGGGTGTCTCCGTGTCCTCTGCCCCATCCCAGGGGGACGTTCGTGCCGGAGGAGAAGCCGAGCCAGCTGCCGGGCAGAACCTCAACCAGGGAGTGAACCGGCTGATGGCGGCCATGCGGGACATGCTGGCCAACATCCAGTTCCAGGAACCCCCCCGAGACGACAACCCCGAGGGCGATGGGGCAGACTGGGACTGAACCCTGGCTCCCCTCCCCCCCCCCCAATAAACAGGTAGAAGAACCTGTAACGTGCTTCGCCTCTCTGTCTTCCCCTCCCCCCATCACAAAGGGAGGACCCAGCGCGGGGCAGCATTTGGGAAGGGAAACTTAACTTTATTAATAAAAGTTAGGAAAATGTTTTTGTTAGGAAAACGCTTTTTTAAAAAAATACTCTTGAGACAACGAGGGCCGGACCTTTCAGTCTGGATATTTGGCAGAGACCTTTTGCGAGAGGGAGGGGGGGTGCTGGGGCACTCGGCTGGCGGCTGTTCTGCACTGGGTGGATGTCTGGAAGCGCCCCCCCCCTTCGCTTTTTTCAAATGCTTGAGATCTGTTCAGCCTCTAATGTGGCCCCACACATGTTCACAGACATGTTTCCATCCTTCCCATGCACACGCCCATCAGACGCCCATCTGAGAGTTCTTCACAGAGTAACCCAGACAGCCTGCGACGCGGGGAAGGTGGCTGCCACCAGGATGGGGAAGCGGCAGCTGTTCCTGAGCTGGGCCTGGGCCCGTTTCCTGGAACTTCTGGGCCAGCCCAACCCACCACCCCGAGGCTCCGCTTAACTTGCCTGCCCCGCTGACAGCCGAGCCAGGCCTGCCCCCCAGGGGCCCATGCCTTCCGAGCAGAGCGGGCCAGGGAGGACGAGGCGGCCTCTGGCTGTGCTTGGTGGGAGCCAAATTGCAGCTTCCACAGTCGAGTGGTGGAGAAACGGGTTTTTCCTCTTCAGCTGCTCCAGGGAGGGTCGTCTCTGGCCCGAGCTCCAGAGCTCATTTGGTGCGTCCCCTTCAAAGACCAACTGCCCCCTGCTGGGCTCAGGCCAAAGACAGCTGCCTGGGGCAACTTTGAACCTGCTGCTCCTTCCCTCTCAGCCTGTCATGTGTTCAGTGCAAGGAAGGTCATGCGTGTCCCTTGGTCCATCCATGAATCTCTCCACAACTTTCCGTACCTGCAGTCTGTCCTGTACGGAGCCCCAGGATGCGGTTTTCCTGGCTCTGCAGCTTCCGCATTGCAGAAGCTGCCGTGAGACTTGGAAAACAACCAGGCTGGGTTTCTTGTTCTCAAGAAAGAGGGTGGTCTCCTTCTCTTACTCTGACCCCTCCCCCCAGCGGGCTAGGCGGTCTGCCTGGGTGCGGTTGTCCCCAGCAGAGACCCCCCCCCTTTTGACTGACTGGGGTCCTAGAGTCCATGCCTGCTCACGTGATCTGAGATGATGGCGCAGGTGTACGTGTGGCCCATCAGAAAAAAGATCCCGAGATGTCCCTGCAGACCCCATCTGAGAAGAACATGAACTGCCAGCAGAGGGACTTGCCATAGTAACAAGCTCAGCAACATGGGCCTGGAAGTAGATCGCACAAGAGTATGGCGATTATTCCAGAGGGCAGAGAGCCTTGGCCACAACCACCAAGGCAAAGCTCTCAACAAGGTGTGTGTGTAGATGGCACAAGACGTTACGCAGAAGAAAACGCTGAAGACGGGGCTCCCGCAGGAGGAGGAGGAGGAGGACGCAGTCTGCTGCTTAAGGGTATCCTGGCCGTAACGGGAACCTCGCTGAAAGAAATCCAGCCGAGGGTCATGGAAAGACCGCACGCTAGACCTGGCTGGCCCTGGTGCAGTGGCAGCCCGGCCAAGCCCGCCCTGCTGCCTCCCGTGACCCACATTCCTCGCTCCCCCTTGAAAGTCCAGATGGCCCTCGTCCCTCGTTCCTGATCTTCTGGAGCTCCATCTTCCAGAGCGACCGTCCCCTCGTCAGCATGTTTATGAAGGCCGCAGCTCATCCGGACCCTTTCATAATTCCTCCCTGCCATTCAAAGTGCTGGCCGCCTGACTTGTTGTCATGTGGGTCACCCCCCACCCTCCTGCTAAAGGAGGAGGCGAGTCTATGCCTTTATAAGGGGAAAGAAAGAGTTCTTTCTTTGCTGTTAAGTTTTGCTAATCAATTTTAGAGGCAGGGACAAAATTATCACATTAGGAGGAAAGCCAGGGGGACTTTGACATGGATGCAACCCTTCCCAAGAAAGAAGCCGGAGGGATCGCTCCCGAGCTGCCTAGGCTGAGCAACAAAGGCGACCTGCAGAAGCCAAGAGAAGAGCAGCCAAGAGGCCGGTGCTCTGGGACCCCTTGAGTCGCAGCCGAGAAGCCGCCTGGGAGCTGGGGGAGCCTCTTTGCCATCTCAGCTGCTTTGTTGGAGAGCTGAGCTCCGAGCCGAGACTTTCTGGGAGGAAAGTGCTGACGGAGGAGCCTGCAGCCACAGGTGAGTGTTTGGGGAGGTAAAGATACTGGCACTCATCCGGAAACGCTTCTGAAGAAGAAAAGCTCTTCCAAAATCAGTGCCCCCCCACTATTTTTCATAAGCGGCCCTCAAAGCTCCCACGATGCCCGAGACGTCCCCCATGAGGGTGCATCTGGACTTCCCCAACGGCACCACTGATCTTCGGGTCAACTGGACCAATGAGACCCTCTGCGCCAGCGAGCAGCAAGTGGTGATCCCCAGTGAACTCTTCCTGGCTCTGGGAGCGATGAGCTTTGTGGAGAACCTGCTGGTCGTGGCCGCCATTGTCAAAAACCGGAACCTTCATTCCCCCATGTATTACTTCATTTGCTGCCTGGCCGTTTCCGACATGCTGGTGAGCGTCAGCAACCTGGTGGAGACCCTCTTCATGCTGCTGATAGAGCACGGGATGCTGGTCATCGAGGCCAGCCTGGTCAAGCAGGTGGACAACGTCATGGACATGCTGATCTGCAGCTCCTTGATGTCCTCGCTCTCCTTCCTGGGCGTCATTGCCATGGATCGCTACATCACCATCTTCTACGCCTTGCGCTACCACAGCATCATGACCATCCAGCGGGCCGCCATCCTCATGGTGGCCGTCTGGCTGGTCAGCATCGTCTCCAGCATCCTCTTCATCATCTACGACAGCACTGCTGTCCTTATGTGCCTGGTGGCCTTCTTCCTCTCTGTGCTGACCCTCATTGCAGGGCTCTACATCCACATGTTCGTGTTGGCGCACCGGCATGCCAGGCAGATTTCGACCATGTATGGCAAGCAGCATGCATCCCAATTTACCAGCATGAAGGGGGCCATCACCCTCACCATCCTGCTGGGGGTCTTCTTGATTTGTTGGGGGCCCTTCTTCCTCCATCTCATCCTCATCCTCATCTGCCCCAGCCGTCCTGCCTGCAAGTGCTACTTCCGCTACTTTAGCCTCTACCTCATCCTCATCATCTGCAATTCAGTGGTGGACCCCATAATTTACGCTTTCCGGAGCCAGGAGCTCAGGAGAACATTGAAAGAGGTGGCCCTGTGTCTCTGGTGACAGAGAAGGAGAGGCCGGGTCCCTTAGGACACGGTGCAAGGCGGTCACCCTCACCCCAGAGGGTCCCGGTGCACGGTTGAGGGCCAGCAGGGGACTCTTGGTGACATGGCAGCTGAAATAGTGGAGATGAGATTGCTGCACTTTTTTGGTTTCTGACCGTTGGAAAAGCCCAGCATCCTGCCTCTTCTCTCGTCCGTGTAGCCAGTGGGGTGCTTGTTGGAGGCCAGGCTGGAGCTGGAAAGAGTCACATCGCCATAATGGGTGTCTTGTGTCAGCGGCTGCCTCCTCTTGTTGTTCCCAGCAAATACTCTCTTGTGATTCCCACAGGTTCTGTTTGGTCCCAACTGGCAGAGGACAAAGGGCTAGCCCCCCCCCCCCCCCGCCCCTGGCCAATCTCCCAGTCAAATCCTGCTTTAAAACTGGTGGCTCAGCACCAGGGCAGCCCAGGACATTTCTCACCCTGGACGGAGGGATCATTTGCTGGAGAGCTGGACTCAGACCTGTGTCTCTGTTGCAATGTGAGGTGAGCAATCAAGTCTGTAAGAGGCTGCAACAGAGAACTGGGAGAATAAGAAAATTATCCAGCAGCCACTCAATTCCACTTTTCTCTTGGGCAGAATTTATGCTTTACACTAGCAGTTTAAATGCAAATACCGTTTTGTACAGGATAGTTGTTGCTTTGTACTAGTAAAAACTAAAGGTTGAATTTCAGGTGCCCCGGGACATTTTTTGACAGATCAATGTGCTTCCTTCTTTTAGGTTTTGCAGGCGCCCCTCTGCCTTCCTCATCAGTGGCAGCTGCCCATCCTTTAAGGATGAAAGGAGCCTGAATTAGAGTGGGGGGCATGAAGGGTGTCTGGGGAGGGAAGGCAAATGCCAATGAAGCATGACAGTCACAAGAGGGATCCGAGAGAGAATGGGGACCTCTGATCTGCATCACCCTTTGCAATATTAGCACATTTGGGCCAGTTGAGTGGGATTTCTGGGTAAGTTCCTTGCAAGCCCCTTACGGAAGTACCGATCTTTTTAAACACGATGTTTCCAAAGGGCTTATTTAAAATCCGACTTCAATCACTGACTAGTCTTGCAGACATGAATCCACTCAGGAAGTTAGCTTGATAGGTCAGCTGGGATGGAAGTCTGTCCTTGTGAATTGGGGGGGGGGGTGTTTGCTGATGGGGCAAGCAGGCTGCTCTCCAAGGGACAACAAAAGAAGCCGCTGGCCTGCCTGTGGCATGGCATGGATAGACTCAGCCACTGGATCCCGACTGAAGGGGGAGGGAATCTAAGGGGTTGGGGGGACAGATCCAGGGAATGAGGTCATCTTCTAGGCACCCATCAGGGTTCTATATAATTCTTGCAGGTTGTTCCTGTGTAGATATATAGGAGATAAAAGGGCTTCCAATTGTTGACTGAAGGGTTTGGGGTGGGGTGGAATCTGCCTGGAGGCCACAAGAGAATAGCACACCTTAAAAGGGTGGAGTCTCAATGACTCCACTGAGTCTTGATTTTAGAACAAGCCCTCTGGGTACCCCAGTTCCTTGCCATAGGATGCCACAGGGCGTGGGCCACTCGCATTCCCAACTTGGTTTCTGCATCCCCTTATTCCAGTCTTCTTTCCCTTCCTTCCTTCCCTCCTTCCTTCCCTCCCTTCCTTCCCGCCCTCCTTCCTTCCCTCCTTCCTTCCTCTCCCCGTGGGCCACGACAACCTAAGCCATTCTCTGCCCTCCCATCTTCGGGGGGGGGGGGGGCTAGGTACAACTGGAGAGGAGATCGCACCCGCATTTCTCTGCCAGCCAGCGAGCGCCTCTTTGTCCGGGTGGGTGGCCAGGCTGGCTCGGAAGCAGGTACAGAGCTTCGGCCCGTCCTCGCTGCCGGTTAGATCTCCGGAACTAATCAAGATGCCGAGGAGGGAAGCGCGGGGTTCACGCCGGGCCTCGGCGTTTGAGCGGCGTGGGAGGAGTACGCGCGGAAAGCCCGGCCTTCCTGACGCCTCGGGCTGGAATCGCGCCTGTTAGCGGCAGCGCCAGGAGTGGCCGCCGGGGCTGACGAGGGGAAGGGCGGCTCCCCCAGCCTCGGAGATGGTCAGGAGCGGCCAGGACGGGGCTTCTGCTCAGAGGGAGGGGGAGCGCAGCCCCTCCGGCCCAGCCCAAACGCCGGCTCCGCTGCGCCGGGGCCAGAGGTCAGGGTCCGCACGCGAGGCTTTGTTCCCCTCCCGCAGGGGAGTCGCGGCGCAGACACAAAGAAGGGGAGGGACGTGGCTTCTTGGGGAGGCTGGCGCCTGAACAAAGGGCGGGAGCCGCCCAAGGTGGGCTGCGGCAGCTCGCTTCTCCTGCCCCCCCCCCTCCCAGGCAAGCGGGGCTTTGTCCCCCGCCTCTCCGGACCTGCCCGCGGCGCTCCGCCCTTCCCCCTTTTAAAGGCTGCTGTTCTTAGGACCAAAGCCCCCGTCGCCCGTTCCTCCCTGCCCGCGCCGGCCTGGCCCCGGGGCAGGGAAGTGGTCGGCCGCGGGCCCAACGCAGGAGTCCCGCCGGGAGGCAGCCTGCCGGCTCGCGTGCAGCTCACAAAAAGTGCATAATAAGAGCGAGGTGAGAACGAAACAAAGCGACCCTCCGCAGCCACAGGACGGAAACAACGGGCAGAACCGAAGTTCAATGGCAAGGCGGGCCTGAGAGGCCGCGTATACGCTTCGCACGCGCTCAGAGGCACTCTTCTCCAGTAGAGCGCCAGAGTCGGAGTCTAGAGCGAGCCTCGCTGCCTAACTCATGCAGGAGGCGAAGCGCCCGATCCCAAGGGGCCAAACCCAGCGCCGCCTTCTCGCCTCGTGCAAGCGCGCCTGGTCCTGATGCTGCAGCCGGTGCAGTATTTTGCAGCGGCGCCTCCGGATTGGCCGAGCCGTCCGTGGTGACGTCAGCGCCCAGCCTGGGTGCAGCAGGCGCCCCCGATAAAACCCGCCGGCAGAGCCCGGCCGCCTCCTCCAACCGCTCCGCGCCCACCGCTCCTGCCGCTGCCCGCCGCCCTCCAGCCCTCCACCGCCGCCGTCGCAGCATGAGAGAGATCGTGCACATCCAGGCGGGCCAGTGCGGCAACCAGATCGGGGCCAAGGTAAAGGGGGCGGGACGCGGGGGGCTCTGGTGCGCAAGAGGCGCCTGCACCGCTCTCTGGCCCGGACCCGTTTGTGAGTGAGGGTGGCGGGCTTCCTCGGCTTGGCAAGACGCGGCTGCTTGTGGCCTGGCTTCCTGGGGGCGATGCCCGGGGGGAGGGCGTGGGCTGAAGGGTGGTCGAAGCGGGACTTCCCCTCCCCCTCCCCCTCAAAGACAAAGCGGGGAGTGGTCTCGTTCGGCATCTGAAAGACCCCCAGAACAAAGACCGTGCTGGACACCTTGACCTTGGCGAGGCCAGAAGCTGAGGGGTACCTTGTCCGATCAGTTCCTGTCTCCCCTGCCACGGATTTTCCACCAACCTCCCTCCCTCTCTCTCTCTCTCTCTCTCCCCTCCTGTCTCCCGTGGAGGGGCGTCTCCCTTTCTCTCCTTAGCCGGAACCAGGCCTGTTGGCTACTTTGTCTTGCCTCTCAGTCCCGAGAGCTGCAAAGTGGGAGGTGGGGGCCCTTGAACGAGTTTCCCAGCTTGGTAGCCGGTGCTAACTGGAGGCAGGGATTCCCCATCCCCTGAAGCCCCTTCCAAGACCCCAGGCAGCAGCTGTCTGGACAGCAGACAAAGAGCTGGGGAGGCAGATGAGAACCGACTGCTGGAAAGGACTGGCACTGCCAGGACAGACTTTGGGGACTGGGCCGGGCAGGTGGGAGGAAGGAGTTTCCTCCAGGCAGAGTGAATGGATCCCGAGAAGGCTGTGCCAAGCGAAGGCAAGGCAGTTGAGGCTTTGCTGAGGAAGAGACTCAGCTGCGTGATTCAGTGCCACAAAGCTGGCTAATCATCCCTCCAGTCC
>JANHFR010005497.1:45791-61940 GCA_032468015.1 Mimophis mahfalensis
TAACATTACTTCATACATAGAGGTTGCCATCCAAGCCTGGGAAAAGTTCCCGTTGTCCTGGTAACCAGATATGAGGGGCTCACCCTAGATAACACAGCGCTTCTCAAGACAACTTTTTCATGGGAACAGAATGAGATCATCGAAAGGCCATTTGGAAATCCCCAGGTTTGCAAACTACTCCCCACAGAGGCCATTCTGGTACTTACAATAATCCTACATATGTTTCAAGGCATTAGCAAAACCTCTAATATCAAGTGGTAATTTTGAAATATCAAGTGGTAATTTTTAAATTGTGAGTTCTTGCTACACAAGGAACAAGTTCTAGGCTTGTTTCTTGTGTAGCAAGAGAAAAGGAGAGAGAGAAAGAAAAAGAGAAGTACAGTATAAGAGTTTGGTAGTCAGAAAATACAGAGATTCAGCTGTGACTAAGAGCCCATAATGGATCACATCAGTGATTTGTCTTATACTTGGCAAATCAACCATGGACAACTCATGAATCCTTCTGCCAGGGGCCCTCCTTTTCTCTCTCTCCACAAGATCCTTGCTTAGTTATTGAAGCTGTTTATAGTTCCATGAATTTTCTGGGCTTCAGCTGATCCTTTGCATCAAATATTCCCCAGAAGAGAATTCCAGGGAGATAGCAAGATGCCAAGATGGCTTTTCTATTCCAGCCTTCAGTTTAATGCCCTGGCCACAGTCCTGTTGTTGGACCATCAGCCACATGAATAATATACCACTATTGCAAATTTTGCATGGTGAAAAGGCCTCTGGCAAATTTGGCAACAGTGGTGCTGAAGCATCACTTGAATAGACTTGGGTTGATAGACATGAGGAATAAAATAGTATCCTGGGCCTGTTTGATTCTGTTTTATCTTTACATTGGCTATCAGATCTATACTATATTTCAATACATTCCCAAACTGGGAAGGCTATAAAAATAAGCACCAGTTACATACAAAATGTGTGTCTGTGGATGTAAACATACCAGTTGCTCAAATTGATAAATAGCATACTAAAAGTTTTGATGGAAATTCTTGATTCTTTCTCTAGTTCCTAATTATATGAACAGACAGCACCATAAAATTTTATTGCAGCACTTTTTTTTTTCCTTAAAAAGAAAAAAAAAATCATAGGGTTTTCTGAGACTGAAATTTAGCAGGAAGAGTTGATACTCATCCCTTGGGATCTCTGCCTTAATGTATAAGGTAATTTATTAATGCTGTGCAAATATTCAAAGAGGTGTTTCAACCTGCTAACATTTTGATCAAATCATCCCATAAGGGAAAGGAGGGACTTGATTTGAAGGAATGAATTGAATCATTAAAACTTTGGAAAGGCTTTGTGATGGGTTTCTTCCGTTGGTTTTAGAGTCGTTACATACAATAATGTCGCAATTTCATGTCAGTATACAAAGAATGTTGATGGGGTGTTTGAGTGTGGGATGGACATTTGCCACTCACATGAGTATTTCTTTACTTGCAAACCTGTATACAACCATCTGCCTCACCATGTGACTTTGGCCAATTATTTTTCTTGCCAGAGTTCTTTCAGTGTGGGAGATTCTTTTGTTTTACTGTTTCAACCTGTTTTTATATTCTCTTCCTAGGACTTGCTTGCTTTGAAGTTGATTCTATTTGGGCAGTGTGAGAAATAGAGTGGCTGCAATGCAAGTTCAAGCAGGGAGAAGAAAAATACACATGCCGAACACTGGACACCACGCATCAAACTGGTCTCCTGCTTTCCTTCTTTCCTCATGCAGCAGATGTCAGGGTAATGTCTGTAGTCCAGAGCAGTATCCAAGAAGAGACCCCCAAAGACCACACCATGACAAACCCCATGGACCAGTACATTAATCTTGTGGCACAAAGGGAGATAAAGGAGCTTTCTGTTGAAGAAGTGAAGAGAGCTTTTAAGAAAAGAAAGGGATTGTCACCATCCTCTTTCTCTGAGCTTTGAAGAAGAGGGAAATGCTGACAACAAATGATGACTCTTGAAGCAGAAATAAAGTCAAAATTACACTTTGTACACCACAAAGTGGAAATAATGTGGATTACACACATTTGGTTGATTTGTGAGGTAGTATGTGGTATCATTTGCCTCCTATGATTTTGTCTTCATAGGGACAAATGGCTTCAAAGTGTACTAAGCACTTAGCATCAAGCAATGGTGGAAAGGCAGGGTTCACTTTTGTAATAACAGCAAATTTTCAACCAGCCCTCAAGCAACAACTGCCACAACAACAGCTATTGGCAGAGAGGGCTATTTAACTGCTGCTGCTGCACCAGATGACCAATTCATCTACTATTGTAGTGCCCTCACTGTAGTCCAGGGCTGTCAAACTCTCAGCCTGTGGGCCAGATGTGTCATATGCTGCCCATGTCTGGTTTAGCAAAGGGGGAAAAACTCCTGAGGTGTCAATGATGCCACTGTGATGATGTGAGTTTGACACCCCTGCTATAGTCAGTGGGATCTGATCGCACATTAGGCATCTGTTCTCTACTTATCTGGGAAGGGGTTGTACAGCATCAACTGGGAATCCTGGGCAACTGAAAACTAGATGTTGGCAGGATCTGGTCCTGGTTGTCTGGGAATTCCTGTTATGCTTGTCAACCAGCATCCCATATTGAAAAGGTGTTCAGAAAGCCTTGTTGATGTATTCTATTGCACCTCCATGAATATGAGTTAATGAAGTAGTTCTAGCACCTAAATGTGACTATTGCACTTCCTGAGTATCTCATACTGCTAAATCTGCAATCAGCATGAGTACTCTCCCTCCTCTGCTGAAGTATTGCTGCTGTTATTGCGTTGATGATTTTGGCTTGGTCAGAATTTGTTCAACCTAAATCACAATTCTAGTTGTGCAAACTCTCATGGTTAGGGTCAAGCATCTGTTTCATAACTCTTAACATTATTATTAGAGCACAGAGTTCAGCATAGTCATAATCAGACGATAGCTCAAATATCAAATGTGGCTTTTTGGTGGGGGACAGAGTGATCTACCATTTGTCCCCCGAAATTTCGCTACTCAAAATAGGGCAGGAGGATTCTAAATGCTGAAAATGTCCCAGTATAATTTTCTTGCTGTCCAATCCAAAGGTGTCCTTACTTCATCTCTGGTTCTCAGCCTTAAAGCAGACTCCATGAAGTCAGCTGAAAGTTTTTAAAAGTTAAAGAAACATAGACAAGCAAAAATGTTCTTTGATTTGCCTGGGGCAGCTATAAAATTAAATTTCAACACTTAGTAAGTGGATTGGCTCCAAATGCGTGCTGCTTCTGTTAAGATGGATAGAGAAAAAGGTGTGAATGGCCATGGATTGCTAATGCTTTGCTTTCTTTTAAGAAGGGACAAGGCAATGGCTCTTTTCTCTCCAAATGTGCTAAGTTTAGAGCAAGGGTGTGATAATGGAGCTTGTCAAGTACAGGCTGTTTTTTAAGAAGACAAATGTTCCAGCCTTGGGATTAAGGAGCCGTGAGTTGAATTATGCCTGGTTCCAAAAATGTGCTTTACTTTTTCTGGAATTAGTGGCCTGATGGCCACTCTCCCAAGTTAAAATTCTCATATCACTGCTGCCCTCCTACAACAGGTGTTAAGGGGATATGTGTGCTACTTTCTGCTCCTCCTGCACCTGTTTCTCACAGCCCTGTTGCTTACCATGGCTGCTCCCACCATACTGACATAGTCTCCTATCTATTGATTGGCACTCTAATTCCCTCTGTCCCAAACTGCCTATTTTACCAAGGTCCTGTCAGAAAACCTAGCACCTAGCCATGAAAAGGTTTTTGAGAGATAGGTCTTCTCAGAAGATTTTGCAGCCACAAAAGAGAATTTTTGCCATCAAACCCCTGACCTCAAGATTAAATTGATTTTATAATGATTGCATTACAGTGCAACTCCTTGAATTCCTGTCAAACTTAGAGAAGACTTGCTTAGTTTCACAACTAAGAAAACCAGTGGTCACTACCATGAAGAGTGAATTCATCACATCTTTAATCTTTAGTTTCTAAAACCCTTGGAGTTATATTTTCTCAAGAAGATGTGTGAAACGTAATCAGGCCATTAAGCTCAAGAGCTCACCTTTATCAATGCCACTCGAGGTAGGATGAAATCTCAGATTGGCACCTAATGAATAGGCAGGTGCAAAAACCTAAGAAGGTTTCCCCCTCCTCCATGCTTTCATTTGGGGTTATGAATTGAGTCTGCCATTGGGTCTTTAGCTACAAATAAGAAGGGTATAATTGGCTAATGCTCTTTGCTGATTGTCTTCCTGCATTGTGGTCAGGCTCTTTGTCTCTTGTAATGTGCACTGATGAGTGAGATTGCAGACTGGGTGCCAAGCCTTGCATTACTTTGAGGAGTCATTCCCTGTCTCAGCTTCTTTCATGTCTTTATCTTTGTTCTCTCTTGTGCTAATGGAATCTTACACTTCTCTGCTAGTCCTGCCAACTCAGTTGACAGCTCAACTCAGACCTCAGAATGTAATCTCAGAGCTAAGCAGTCCAGAGTCCTCCTTTGGGCCAAATCTTACTTTTATCTTCTGTGTTTCAGGAGACAATGATTGAACAGGTATCAAGCTAGTACATAAAAATGCAAACCTCATTTTAACAGTGCCTATAAGAACAGGAGATGATGGTGGCAAGGCTCTGAATGCCACCTCTGTGATTTGCCTATCACCTTGGTGCCATGTTGTACTGCCAACATGCCATAAACAAGCCACGTCCTGAAGAAGCTAAGCACTGAAGTCAGTGGTGAAGAGGGCCTCCCCCAGTGTGGCATCCTCTTATATCTCCTATACTATCTTTTTGGCACTCTCCGAACCCAGTAATCAAAGACCACAAATTACATTATCAGACAAAGTTAAGTCAATGATTATTCTTCAGTGCCAAGACAAGTCTGGAATCTCAGAAAAACAAGTTGAAAAATAAGTTAATTCTTAAACTGATGTTGACATTGGAATAAGATACTTTCTGCACAACTACAGGCCAATTGAGACTAATTTTAGATCAGGGGTGTCAACCTCGTGTCATCACGACAATGTCTCTTGATGTATCATGGTGGTTGTTGTTGTTGTTTTGCGTGGGCATGGCCAGCACATGAACCATCTGGCCTGGCTGCGATGCCTCAAAATGATCTTTACATATCCCTTCCTGAAAAGATATGTTGGAGGAATAATAATAATAATAATAATAATAATAATAATAATAATAATAATAATAATAATAAAAAATACCTCAGTGAAATCTAGAGGCAACTTGAGAAATATACTGTTGTTTAAAGATTCTACTATCTTAACCATTTTATCCCATTCTGTCAATAATGGAGCAACTTTGTAATTGCTTTGTAATCCCCATTATTGCTTATAAACAATAATTCCCTTTTTACAAACCTGTAACATTTTTTCCTGCAAATTGAATCTCAAGTACAAATTAATCCATTTGCTGTTGAATTAAAAATTTAGACAGAATCATGCAAGCCAAGAGTTATTCCATTCACCCTAAAGCAGAATAGCAACATATGGCTGTGCGTACCGGCATCTCGGGGTACCTAGTCTATTCCATCTTTGTCTATGAGGGTGAGACGTTACCCCCTCCTGGATGCATGGCTCATCTTGGAAGATCATATAGGAGCCGTGGCCAGGAGGGCTTTTGCCCAGGTTCATCTGGTACACCAGCTGCACCCCTATCTGGACCGAGACGCCCTACACACAGTCACCCATGCGCTTGTGACCCCCTGGCTGGATGCATTCTACATGGGGCTGCCCTTGGGGACCACTCAGGGCCACTCAGGGCCACTCGTAAGCTTCAACTGGTGCAGAATGTGGCTGCGTGAGTTGTAATGGGGGCTTCCTGATACTCCCATGTAACACCTCTTCTCTGTGAGCTGCATTGGCTTCCGGTTGCCCTCCGGGTGAGATTCAAGGTGCTGGTCATGACCTATAAAGCCCTGAATGGATTGGGTCCGGAATATTTACGAGAACACCTGCTGCCGGCATCGACTTCCCACCACCCAGTTCACTCCCATAGGGAGGGCCTTCTCCGGGTGCCACCAGTTACGGAATGCCGGCTGACAGCCCCCAGGGGAGGGCATTCTCGGTCAGGGCACCTGCCTTTGGAACCAGCTACCGGTGGAGCTCTGGACAGCTCCTGACCTCTGCTCTTTCTGTAAGGACTTGAAAACTTGGCTGTTTGAACTGGCCGGCCTGGACTGAGGTTTTTTTTTTAGTGTTTTAACTTGTTTGTTCGTTGGGGCTCGGTTCATTTAATTTTCTTTTCATTTTTGTATTTTCACTTTTTAATTGCCCTGTACACTGCCCTGAGTCCTTCAGGAGAAGGGCGGTATATAAATATAATAAACAAACAAACAAACAAACATGTCTTGGTCAGGCAACATTAGTGCTATTTTTAAGAAGCTTGATTTCCTAGGTTTCTCTCTGGGAATACCTGAGAATTAAAAATATGTAAGGTGCTTCATCTAGCATATCAGGTTTAACATTTTTGGTACTTTGAAAAAATCATTTGCAAAGACCATCTGCCTTCTGAATCAAGAGAGTAAACTTTACCCCTTCCATTTCCTAGGAGAATAGCCATTAAGCTGAATCCATTTCTAATAACAGTATGTTCTATGAACTTTCTGCTCATTTCTTTTGGGATATTACAGCAGCCTTTTTCAAACTAGAGCTCCATCAACAGTTTCACTGAAATGGCCAATCTCTTTGCAGTTACTGTGCTTGGGAGGGGAAAAAAACATAATACATATACATATTAGCATGCAAATGAATCAAGACTCCAATATCCCAAAGGTGCTTTTTCAAGAGGCAACTGGGCTTTCTGTTTTTTCTTTGAAGATGTTTTGCTTCTCATCCAAGAAGCTTCTTCAGCTCTGAGATTTAAGACTCTAATCATACAAGGCAATAATGTGTTCCTTTTCATGTGTGTTTCCCCATTGTGTGTCCACTGGCTATCTTCTCAACCTTTCCTCTTTAATGGATGTAAATACAAACATCCTTTCTCTTCTTGCTAATTACCCCAGCACCAGGATGAGCATTCAAAAGGGCGGGGAGTTGGAAAAAGAACTGTGACATTTGTTGTTTTATCTAGCTTCTGGTGATTTGATTTCCAGAAATCTGTGACTTCAATATCTGAGCAACTTTTACAACCTGAAAGAACATATTAACTACTTGAACAAAATACAGAGAATAAACTAAGTATATCTGCATCACCACTCTATATTTGTTTTGACATTCATGTACATGTGTGAAGGGAAAATATTATATTATTCTCTAAGCCAGTTTTTGTGCAATCATGTAAACTATAACACAGATGTTCTATGGACAACAATATACAAATGTTTATGGTGGTGAAATTACATCCCAAATGGCATTGTCATGGTCTAATTTTCCATTAATTTACCAAACAGTAAAAAAACAAAGATAGAAAAATGGTTTGTAGTAGCAATCAATAAATACCAAATGAATGTTCCAAGAGTTTATGGGACCTTTAATTAAATTCTACCCACTATTGAATAGTTTAAAATCTGAGAAATATCCGTTGTCTTTAGCAATGTACTGCATATATCAAAATAAAATCAACATTGTTTTTCAAGGAAATGTCCGGGTAAAATGTACTGTAGTTAAAACTCCCGAAGATATATAGCTTTGAAGTCAACATATAAAATGTATCAAGCATTGTTGTTTGGTAAGCAAATTGCTAAATTATATATAATAGATAATGTATTATTGTTGTTTTTTTTTAAATTACACTAGATATTGCCATTGATTAAGCAACTCTTTGTGGGAGCGATTCCTACCACTCTGTTTATGTATTGAAGATGAAGAAAAAAAATACTAACAACTTCATATGTAATCTCTGACAGACAAGTCAATGGTTATGTTTATGTAGTTTCCCAGGATGGACTCAAGTTCTCTACAGTATTTCCTATTATTAAGTTACTGATATCATTAGTTGCTTGTCTGCTTATCCATTAGATACTGAGTGTATCCTAAAACCTCTGAAGTGGGGTTGTACTCCTTTAGAAGACCAGAGATAAAATAATTATGGAACATACATAATCTGGAGCAGATATGAAGGAGAATATTTGTAGCTCAAGTTATAATGGGTCCTTGGTGATCTCTGAGCTTGGTTATTTCTTCTTGCAGATGTTTCATTACTAAACTAGGTAACAACATCCATGCTAATATGATATGAAGATATGAAGCTTGCCAGTTTATTTTGGATATTAAAGGAATGATATCACTGGACATTTGTTATCTCCTGTTTTTTTGTTTGTCAAGCCAGCTTGGAATGTGGATCAAATCTTAACTATTCCTCAGAATGTAGGATTGGATTGAGATAATACTAAAATGCGAAGAGAAAATGAAAGATAAAAAGAGATAGAGATCCTAGAAGGCACAGTTGATTGTTAAAAATAGGCAAATGTTTTCATAAGTAAATAAATGAAGTTTATGAGTCAAAAAATGCCGTTTATTTTTCTCAAGCCTCACCTCACATAATCAAATTTAGACCAGTGATATGACTATAATTTTAATCTGTGTACTCTTTTTTTCATTAGATTACAGAAAATAAATACAATGGATGCAGTGACATTGAATTATAACAATATTTGATGGTAGAGTCAAATAAGTGAAATTAGCAGAGTGAGAATAGAAATGAAAATCCTGCATTCTCCTCTCTGGAGGTGTTTGGAGTACAGTTTTCAGAAATCCCAGTCTTAAAACTAGTAAAGTATGCAACTGGATTAAAGATTAAACACTACTGAAGTATTAGATTTCTTTACTCCACATGCACGTATGTGTGTATGCACACACACCTTTCTGGTACAGATGGTCCTCGTTTAACGACCCCTCATTCAAGACTGTTCAAGCTTATGGCTGTGCTGAATTAATGATCTACGGCCTGCCATGCTGACTTCTCACAAGCAAAGTCACTGGAGAAATGCAGGAAGTTGGAAGTCACAGTCACAAGTGATGTTCATTTAAAAAGCTGCACATCCTCACTTAAAAAATGGCAACCAGGACTGTTGAAACTGCTGTTGCTAAGCATTATGGTGACATTTTTAAAAAAATTTACCACTGTGTCTATGTCCACTTAACGATGGAGTTTCCAGTACCAATTAGCACTGTTAATCAAGGACCACCTTTAGCCTTATTCTACCTCAGCCACTACCAGAAATGTTTACCTCAGCCACTAATGGGATAGATTAAAGCTTCTCTCAAAAAGAATCACCATGCAGACAGAAGCTGAGCTACAAAATGCAGTCTAGAGATTGTCCAAGTGCTAGCCAATGCAGATAATAAAAAATAGAGGAAACATTGTAAGGAAAAAGTAGAAAATGGCCAGAAGCCAAAAATTAATTCCAAGGGCAAGATTAAAAATAACTGGTCACTGAGCATGCCAGTTTGGCTTTGCTTCTAACAAAGTTAGCCCCTGGTGCTTTACCCAACATCCTCAATACAGCATTTAATTCAGATCAGACTGCATGTTTGCCACCACCCTTTATTCCCAAAGAATTTACACTTGCAGTCTTGTTATTCTGTACCACTAAATCCTTGGCTCTCTTCCAAATAATACACTTCCTGCACATCTCCAGGCTCTTCCTTGTCTTCTGAGGATGCTTCTTCAAAAGTAGAAAATAAAGAAATGGTCACAATGTGAAGCTAGACAATCAAGAAAAAGCAAGCACCTTTGTATTCTCCTGTACTGTAATCATCCACAGGATGTTATAAAATCTTTACTACACTGGAAAGGAGAAATGGAAGTCCCTTTGACACACACACTGCAGTCACAGTTACAATCATACTTCTCAGTGATTTGATGAAATCATTTTGCAAAATCAAGTAGTGTTATCAGTATTTCCCACACCTCATGGCATTTCCCTTGACATTACAGAATTTCTAGCCACAACAATCTCTTCTGATAGGCAGATGTCCCCTCAGCATCACTTGAAGCAACAGAATCTGCACTTCACTGAAAAATAGGTTTCTGTTTGCAGGGGAATCCTCTCTTTTTTGTTCAAATGTTCACAGGCAGAAGAAAATCACATGTTTTAAGCAACAGATACCCAGTTTGGGAAGGTAGCATTCTCTTCCTGTGTAAAGGTAGTGCAAGATTATTATTTTTTCCTTTTTACTTAAAAATGTGATTCTTGCAGAAGTGTTTTAAACATGAGAAGGCTAAACTGGATTTCACTCCTGCTTGGCTGCTATTCCTGTGCCACAGCTGCCAAAGCAAGTGCTTCCACATGCTCATACACCTGCATGGAATTGCGAGGGAGATGTCATTCTGTGGAAGGCATGCAATTCCACAATGTTGTCCCCTTTCTTCCAAGAACAAAGGCAGAGGACAGAATCTGAATGGAAGCCTTTTCTGACCTTTGTGTGTGCTGGAGAAGACAAGGAGGAAGTTCCAAGCCAGATGAACAACCCTACCTTTGAAGTGCAAATACTGCGAATCAAAGCAAGGGGGTCTGGAACATGGAATACATATGCCAGAAGATGTCATGGTGGCAGCCATGCCTGATCACTTGAAATCCTTTGACCAGATTTCAATTGTATTTCAGTTGTGTCTGGCATCTCGATCACGTTGGCCTCCCTCCTAGTAGACCATCCTGTGCATAAACCTAAATCTAGTCCCCTGTTTACATAAAATTTCAATATGGGAGGAGTAAAGCACTAGTACTACAGAAACTGCAGTCTTTTCCTCCCCTAAACTTCTCATGCTTGTGAAAAAAATAATTTGCTTAATAAATTACTCCAAAGAAGTGAATTGACTTATCACTTGGAATAATTTTTATAGTATTCTCCTCTTAGTTAATTATGTATGAATAGCTGCTTCAGGAAACATTGGTATTATGTGCAAAAACTGAAGAATTCCTCACTCAGAACATACCTCCACCCTTTTTTACTATGGATTTACTCCAATCTTAAAAAAAAATAAAAAATCCAACCCCTCAAATCTCAGCCTAATAGTGGAAAGCCTACAATTTAGTTGTTCTTGATCTGATTTCTTAGGTGATGGGTAAGAATGTGTGAAAGTTGTCTATATTTGAAAGTCATTGTTAGTAATGTTAGAAAATTAATGTAATTATAAGAATCACAATTATATGCAAAAAGCATAATTAGTTCCCAAACTTATTAAGGGATGCATAGCCCACTCATCTTGTTCTGCATTTCACCCACTTCCTTGTCATTAACAATTGCTTACTGTGGAAGAAATTATTAAAATGTAGGGTTTTTTTAAACTCAGGGGTTACAGAAATGAGAATTTATGTATCTGCTAAATTTCTTTCTGCCATTAAGCAAAAAGATGGAAACTTACCCTCAGAAGGCCTTTAAGATGTTGCTGTTATATAGCTTTGACTTAAAACCTCATCAAATAAACTTCCCTTCATATTTTAACTCATATAGCTCATATTCAGAATAAATGGACTGGTGTTGTGTTGCTTTTTTTAATTGGCTAAGTAGTTTGTCTAAAAAAAAAATAGTGACTTGATTGCAGAAGGAAAATAAAACTCATTAGTCAAGCCAGCCATATGGTATGCTTCACATGCAACATAGGTATAATAATTCTGTTCTTTCCCCCATTTGTTTTTTAATAATAATTTTATTAAAAATTAAAATTACAGCAATAAAAATGAATACATGGAAAAAAAGAAAAAAAATAGAAAAAATAGAAAGTGCAAAAAAGGAAAGAAAAACAGAAAATAGAATATAGTAAAGAAAAAGAAAACACATATCCAAAAAGTACCTTTCCACTTTGTCACGAATATAAGCAATTTTAGTACCAGGTCTTTTCTTGAGGACAACTGTCTGAGGTGATCTCAAGACCTCTCTTTGTCTGAGAGGGAGGAATAATAAAGAGGTATTTTAGTCAGTCGTACTTCATTCTGCCATGGTCATTGGCTCTGCTTTTAATAGAGCCATATTCAGTTTGCCAACCATTCGTTCTCTTTTACTAGTTTTTCAACTTTTTGTATTATTCTTTTCTGTTTCTAGACCTTTCTGTCTAGTGATTTGTCACCTCATCTGTTCCCCTGTTTGGCATGAGCCTGCATATATGGTGAATATTTGGCCTCTCTAAAGCTGTGGAATAATTATAATCACAGTGCTACTTAATGTCCAATTTCTTCATGATTAGAAACCAGGACCACTGCTGGCACACAAGACACTCTTGTTCAGAATTTTACTTACCTGCCCCTCGTACCATACACACATACCAATAAAATAGAAGTTAAAATATTCAAACTATTGTTCTTTGTCAGATGGTTTACTTTTATATAGCCATGCTGTGAGGTTTTTCAAAAGAAGTGAGTGAAACTGGACATCTAAACTGGGCGGGGGGAGTTGTAACTGGTGTCCTCCCTACTTTACTTACATGGCACCCTTGAGAAGTACATATAATACACACTAGTCCCAGTATACAAACATGAATCCACTAAGTACTGATAAAAAAGAATATTTGTACTTTAGGGTTGAAGTGTGGGGTCATGGGTGTACTCTGAATTGGGCTGTTTGCTTGCAGACATTTCATTTCCAAACTATGTAACATCAGTTGTTTAGTAATGAAACATCTGCAAGGAAACAACTAAGCAGAAGAGAATGCCAGTGATACCATAATCCACCAACTGGTCATAACAACAATTTACTCTAATTATTGATTAGATTCTGTCTAATCTTTAAATAACTTATATTCTAGAGCAATATTCCCCATCTAGATACTCTCCAAACACACAGGTCCTCTAATGTCATAACCAAAGTAACGGTAATCAAAGCCCAGTAGAATCATGGACATTAGATTATGGAAAGTTATTTAAGAAAGAACTTATGCTTCCCTGCCTCTTTCTGCAAAAGCAAAGTCGGTAAGATATTTTTTTTTTGTTGTTGTTGTAAACCCAGTGATGCTAGGGATTGCTAAAAGAGGGAGTTTACAACAGAGGACATGCTTGGAATGCTTTATGTTCTTCTGGACACCACACCTTTAAAAAAATATTATAAAGTCAGGATAGGTGCCAAAATGTCAATAAAACAATTTAAATGAGCTTGATTAATGACTAATAAAAGACAGCGCTTGTTTAAACATATGGACTTTATCGCCATCAGAGGTTATAATGTCAGCTAATTTAGACTGTTATACAAGGTAACTCAACAAAACCAGAAAAGGTAAGGCTAATTTTGACTCAGTCTTAACAATGTTAAACCATCTTCTGCATTACAGTCAGTACAATTTAAATGCTGGCTGCTGGAAACTACCAATCAATGAGGACTATTCCTCTTGTGCTGTACTTGTGCTTATGATATTTCTCTGTGAGTTAGAGTGGCTACTGGTATAACCTGGAAAAACTGGTCTAATTCAGCAAGGGTTTTATGAAAAAGCAGAACTATGTCAAACCTACAATTATAATTAATTCTGCATTAAATTTAAAAGATTTCTGAGACTATTGTCAGAAAGTCCAATGAAGTGGAGGTTGTTGTTGTTTTTTCAATTCATGAAGTCATGTCTGACTTTTCACCACCCCTTGGACCACAGCACACCAGCCCCTGCTTCCCCTATTGTCTGCTGGAATCTTCCCAGATTCATGTTCAATGACACTATATAACCATCTCATTCTCTGCTATGCCTTTCTCCTTTTGCCTTCATCCTTTCCCAACATCGAGGTCTTTCCAATGAACCCTTTCATCTTGTTAGATGCCCAAAGTATTTGAACTTCACCTTCAGTATCTGTCCTTCAAAAGAACAGTCAGTTTCCTTTAGGATCGACTGATTTGATGTCCTTGCAGTCCAAGAGACACCCAAGAGTTTTCTCTAATACCACAGTTCGAAAGCATCAATTCTTCAGTGCTCAGGCTTCCTTATTGTTCAACTCTCACAGCCACACATCACTAAATGAAGTGAGTTACATGTGGTATATGAATAGGTTAATTTATACATGAGAGAATTTGAGTGTCTTTTAGAGTCAGTGGCCAGAGAATACATCTTCTTTTGTCTTTCTCCTTCTTTCTTCTTCCATAACATCCTAACTGAGATCTAAAAGTACAACGTGATTTAAATAAGTGAAGGCAGAGGGACTTTTGAAACTACAAACTACTTCAAACCAGTGAAAATAGTAGATTTCTTAGCAATGAAACTTTCCCCAAAGGACAAAAACAAAGCATATTATGGGAAAGGATAGGAAAAAATACAGGGGTTTAATCAACAATTTGGGGCACATCAATGCATGACACATTGTTGAATTGAGAGTGCTCATCTTGCAATAAGATGCAATTAAAACCAGGATCTCCTTAGTATATGAATATCTTTCCAACAGAAATGTTCCAGAAGAACACTATAGTTATTACAGTACTATGACCAAAAATTGTTTGAAAGGATTCTATCCTTACTGGCACACTTCAGGTCTTTGCAAAGTTTCTGTTTGCCTGTGTACGTATTTGGAGTGAGGCTGTCAGAATTGTCAAATTGTGATGGCTGTGCTATGGCTAAAGCTTTTTAATGCTTGACGAAGCGTGCAATCTGAATTACACAATGTGAATACATTTGTTTCTGGAGATGTATAAAAATGTGAAGAGGGAAATGTATTTAATTCATTATTTCCTAATAAAAACTGTAGATACGATAATAAAAATTAAACTATTATTAAATACATAAATGATGCTAATCTCCAGGTAGTTGTCATAAATATAAAAGCTTTTATATCTGCAGTCTGCTTGTTTGCAATTAGTCTGTCTTCCTGGAACAATCACAGTTATTCAGGCTCAGAAGCAAACATTCTGGGTCAATATTGATTTAAAGAGACCTTACAGCTTGAAATAAATTGAGCACAGCAGTAGAATTCATGCTGGCATATAGTCTATGCTCCATGCAGGGTATCTTGGTGCAGGGAGAATATCACATTAACACCCCAATGACATATTTTGCCCAGTCTTTGAAGATGGTGTAGATTTATTCCATCTCCAAAATTACTATGGGATGGAGAGGGAGCCCCACTTCTGATGAAGGACCTCACCACTCACCAACACAGCTATTTACCGGATGAAATGAAAAGTGGCAAATAGATTCATTACTTACCACCAAGCTGATAGGTTAGCCAGTGGAGAATGAATAATTGATTCAGTACTGCTAATTTCATGGGAAATCAGACACATTTTTAAGCAGGATTTTAGGAAAGAGAAAGAAAGGGAATGTTTCTAAGTTTAAAGAGAGAGCAAACAGAAACGGGGGGTGGGGGGGAAATCGTACACACTTTGTCCATTTCCTCTTTCCATCATTCTCAAATCTACATTTTGAGGCAATATTCTTTTGTTCTATATATAAGATGCCCCAAAGGTATTTCGTTCAGTGGAAGAAAACTCTCATAAGCTTAGAAGTCATGATTCAACCACTATTCAATGGAGAATGTCCATGGAGATTTTCAGTTATCCAGGTCACGGTTATTCCAAAGGTGCTTTTTCAAGAGGCAGCTGGGCTTCCTGGTTTTTCTTTGAAGATGTCTTGTTTCTCATCCAAGAAGCTTCTTCAGCTCTGATTGGATGGTAGACTGAATCCTTTCATTGCCCACCATTCAGCCAGAGCTGAAGAAGTCTTTTGGATGAGAAGCAAAATGTCTTTAAAGAAAAACCAGAAAGCCCAGCTGCCTCTTGAAAAAGCACCTTTGGGATATTCAATGAAGACAGCAATGATGAGTGCAGGGGCAAAATCTTTGAGCTTAATCTCTACTGGCTTTCTCACAGTGCAGTTTGAGAAAAGCCTGGCATTGTTAGTATTTTTGCTTGCATGGCAAAGAAGCTGAGTACAAATATGCCAACAAAGGCTTTTCTTTGTTGAAATCTGCACTCTAAGTTTGCATATCTTGTGGAAATGGTTATCATTTAAATGAATAGAAAAGATGTGTACCCAGATTTTCAATACTTACGAAGGAGTGCTGAGAAGTTCCTGGTTTTGCTTCCTTCCAGTTGAAATAGAAAAATGAGTGTGGATGCATATGACAGCCTAATATCTTAGTATGTAACTGTGCAAATATCAGGTCTTTGCAATTCTTAAAACTGTTTTATCTTTCAGTGAGAATCTGTGATGGCAGAGGCACAAGCAAGTTTCACGTCATTGGAGTTACAGGCCGTCATGAAGTTTTTGTTTCTCCAGGGA
>JANHFR010005499.1:14191-24545 GCA_032468015.1 Mimophis mahfalensis
CTGATCTCACCTGATCTCTTTAGGCCTCTGAAAATGGAGGCCTGGACAAGTTCTGCATCAAAAGCCTTTGCAAAAGGAGGGAATGCCTGAATTATGAAAGCCTCCCCTTCATTTGCAAAGCCTTTTGCCATATTTGCAAAACCCCTTTGCCACCAAGAATGGAGGCTGGGAGAGGCAGGCTCATCCCTCTGGGTCCGTTCTCATTGGCAAAGTTCTCCTCATGCCCTTTGTCGAGGAGAATGGAGCCAGGACATCCTTGTGTATCCCTCAAGGCTTCCATCCTCTTCTGCCAGAGAAGACAAGGGTAGTAGAAGACAAGTAAACTCTCAATCTGATTACTTTCCTTAAATTTTGTTCAAGAATTTCTTGATTTGTCTCAAACTCTCTCTTTCATGGTGTCGATACTACATTTTGTTTTTCTCAAAGCTTTTCTTAAAATACCTCACCAATATTCTGATTAGCAAGTTTGTTAAATGTGAGCTGGAAGGTATGGTATGGTAATTAAGTGGATACACAACTAGCTTAAAGAATGATGTGTCAAGTGAGATGCCCCAAGTCCTAATTAGGCCTGTGGTCCTCAATATTTTTATTCATGGTTTGAATAAAGAAGTAGAGGGAATTGTTATTAGAATTGATTGTTGCCAAAAATGGGTGACATGGCTAATTTCCTAGAAGACAGAAGTAACAGAAACTTCTTTAGCTGGGGTTAAAAAATGTCAAGATGTGACTGAATGAACAGTTTTTCTCTTTTTTAATGGGCAGCACATTTTTTTTTAAAGGAAAGTTTCAATCATGCAGTTACAGAGAGCATTTTGTCTTTTTTGATTCCCACAATAAATGGCAGCTTAGGGGGAGGCAAGGCTGCAGCTGGGCAAGATGGATGTGTTCCACAGGGTGCACCATGGAACACCAAATTCTAGCCTCCTGGAGGTCCGAGGGACCCCAATTTGCCCTGGAGGGGCAAAGAAAGAGGGGTGCACATTTCAGGGGACTGAGGGAAGGTCGCAAACACCCCACACGGGACCTGAACAGCCACCTGAACCGGGAGGTGAAGAAAAGCAGCATGGCGAGCCTCTGAGAACCTGGGACAGCCACCAATAGGAGAGTTTGAAAGAAAGAGACCAGAACAGAGTGTCAGGATGGGTGAGAAAGATCAAAAACATTTTTCCTGGACATATTGATTGGTCTTAGAGCCCCCCAAGGTTGAGATTTTGAAGGATTTCAATCTTATATGGGATAAGTGAAAAAGGAAGAGGAAGACTTGTCCAGGCCTCCATTTTCAGAGGCCTAAAGAGATCAGGTGAGATCAGTAGTGTGAAATCTCGTGCTACTGATTGGATCCAGAAACAGAGTATTAAGAAAAGACTGGTGTTTAAAGACTGGAATTTTTTCCTTTTCTTCTTTTTTTTCTGTCTGAGAGTTGGGGGGAATTTTTGTATGGTCAGACTTTGACAGCATTTGAATTCTCAGACTCTCAGATTTTTACATATATATATTCTTGCTTTTAAATCTTTAAATTTTATTAACTGTATTACTGTGAGTGAGGGTGACCAAGCAACACTGTTGCCACCTAGTGGAAAATTGTAAAGCCAGTGGAACGTCTGGGAAGAGAAAGTGTTGATAGAACACAGCTGATAAGTGTGGCCTTCAAACTGCACCTGCTGGGCAAAGTTTAGCCTGGACTGAATAATAAACAGTGACTGCTGGAGCGAAGCAGAGAGCTGTTTGAGGAAAAAAAAACATACATAATGTTTTTCTCTTTGGACTGGCTTATGGCTTGGTTTGGCTAAAGTGGTGGCTGGAGGTTCTTTCTTATGGCTTGGAAACCCTTGAATGGAATGGAAATGTAAATAGTGATGTTTCTTTTTTCTTTTTTTAATGAATGATGAACTGTCTGAAGAACATCTTTTATTTTGATTGCTTTTGGAAAAAACCTATTTTGAATTGGACTATTTTATTCAGAATTGGATTATAATAAAGTTCTATCCCTCCCCCTCTCTCTTTTTTTTTAGTTCTGGGTTGATAGATTTCTGGATTTTGGATTTGGATTTTTACTTTCTTACTACAAGGGGACTTTTTGGATCTTTGGCTTTTTTCTTATTACTTTTTCTCATTTTGGATTTGGATTTGGATTATAATTTGCAGGAACTGAAATTCTGGATTAATTTTTTTCTTCTCTTCCACTTTTTGTGTTTTTACTGATTTTTTTTTCCTCTTTGTTTCTGTTTCTGGTTCTTATGGGGAGTGAATTTTGCACACCAATAATGTGGATTATAATTTGATCAAGATTTGGATTAATTTTTTTTGAAGCACTTTTTTGGATTATAATTGTAAATTTTGTTTTTTGGCTTCTCCCTCTCCCCTCATTGGGGTGATAGGGCCCAATTTGGATTATAAAACAAGCAAGAATTGGAGATAAACAAATTTGGTGCCCTTTCCTGGATTATAAATGGTGATATACAGTGTGGTTGGTCTTTAAATTTTTGGACTGTCTTCATAAAGTTGAGAAAAGGGATTTCAACATCAGCTGCAGTTTCATCTCAAACAAGTTTAAGTCCTGGATCACAAAGTGATGCTTCAACAAGAAAAAGCCAATCAGTCACAAGAAATGAAGGTTATGTTGCAAATGATAATGGAAAGCATGGAGACTATGAAAAGTGACATGAGAGATATGAAAAAGGATATGGGCAATATGGATGACAAATTTGAGGCCATGAAAGTTGACATGAAAGAAGTGAAAAAGAATATTGTCAACATGGATGATAAATTCAAGAAATTTCAACAAGTAATGAAGAAGAACAAACAGAGATTACAAAAAGTGGAAGAGAAAATGGGGTAAATTGAGCAGAAGGTGGGAAAGATGGAGTATAATTTTATGCAAACAGAGCTGGAAAAAGATAAAGTAATAGCTATGTTGGAAATGGACAAAGCAGACTTTTATCTTAGATTCCAAAATGTTGTAGAAGGAAAGGGAGAAGATCTTGCAGAGATAATGATAATGTTATTGGCAGGAATTATTTTATCCATCAGAGGATAAAATAATGGGGGAGGTGGATGAAATCTTTAGGGTACATACCAGATCCGCCATGAGACACAAGCTACCTATAGAGGTACACATCAGATTTATGAGAAAATTGACAAGAAATGAAATTTTACAGAGAGTGAGAGAGGTGAGATTAAAGTATAAAGAGAAGGAAATTAGAGTTTTAAAACAGATACTGAAAAGAATCAGGGACAAAAGGAGACATTACTTGTTTCTGAAAAAACAATTGATAAAACATGGGGTGAATTTCAGATGATTGATTCCACAGGGAGTTTTAGTTACATGGATGCAAGAAAGACACAGGTTAGATACTATGGAAAAGGCAGAGGCATTTTACTACTGGTATTTGCAATCATACAAAGAAGAAGGTGTAGCTGAGAAAGATAAAAAATGACAACAAGGGGAACCACTAAAAGAGCGGGAGATACAACAAACAGAGGCTATAGAGGGAGCGAGACCCAAAGATCCTAAAGAACCAAGAGAGACAAGAGTGACTAGAGCAACAAAACTTAAGTACAAGTAACCATGGAAGAAGAAATAACATGGATATCAATTAATTTAAGTGGACTAAATTCAGTGATAAAAAGGACTTTTAATAAATTACAGAGATTAAAAATGGACATAATTTGTTCACAAGAAGCACATATTAGAAAACAGCATAATAAATTATTGGAACATGTGAAACTTGGGAAATTATATTCCTCTCTGGCAGAACAGAGTAAAAGAGGTGTAGTTTTATATATTAAGGACACATTAAAATCTAAACAAATCTATACTCAAGAAGAAGGATGGATTTTGATGGTGGACATAGTGATGAGTGGAATACAGGTGCTCTTGGTGGCAATTTATGCCCTAAATTCCAGACAAGAAGACTTTTCCAGGAAATTACATAATAATTGCATTAGAATATGAAGATGTATGCATACTGGGTGATTACAATGCAGTTGTTGTTACGAGATTGGATTATAATACAGGAGTGATAAACAAGAAAGATAGAAAAATACTTCCAAAGACATTTTTTACAATGGTGGATAAATTGGGGATGCAAGACGGATGGCGAGAAATCCATCCTGAGAAAAGACAATATACATTCTAATCAAATAGACATTTACCCTGGTCTAGAATAGATATGATGTGGATCTCTGCAGAATTTATAAATAATTTACAAGAGATATTTATTGAACCAAGCACGTGGGCAGACCACAATCCAATAACAGTAATTTAGAAAGGACAAAGAAATAGATCTAGATGGACAATGAATCAATCTATATGTCAGGAAAAAGAATTTGTTCAATTAATGGAGAGAGAAATGGTTTTTTTTAAAGAGAATAAAATGAGGATACATCAACACAAAATGTCTGGGATATTGCTAAAGTTTATATAAGAAGACTAACTATGACATATGTTGCAAAGAGAAATCGTAAATGAAAACAAATACAAAGGATTTTAGAGGAGGAATATAAGAGTTTGGAGAGAGAATTATAAAGATATCCTTACAAAAAAGAGATAAAAAATCAAATGGAGTTGAAAAGACATAAACTGAATTGAAAAAAGAGAAATTAGCGCAGAAAATATGGGGAAGCAGCAGGATTAAAGATAAACAGAGACAAAACCAAGATAATGGTGAAAAATATTTCTGAAAAACAAAGAAAAGAATTAACAGAGAAGTTAGAGATACAGATTGCTAAGAAGATTAAATATTTGGTGATACAGTTGACTGCAAGATGTATAACAATTACGGAGGATAATTACAATAAGTTGGTGCAGCAAATTGAAAAGTGAAAATATATGCAATTTTTTTTTATGGTAAGAATAACAACAATTAAGATGAATATTTTACCAAGATTATTATATTTGTTTCAAATGACACCGATAAAGTTAGAGAATTTTTTTTTGTGTGTGTGTGTGGAACTGAATAAAATTAATTTGAAATACATTTTGCAAGGGAAAAAAGCAAGAATTAATTTGAAAATGTTGCAGGATGTAAGAATTAGAGGGGGTTTCAGTCTGCCTGATTGGGAACTATACTATCAAGCTGCCGGGTTGACATGGTTGAAAGAGTGGATTGAATTGAGAAACGAAAGACTGTTAGCTCTGGAAGGGCATGATTTACAAACAGGTTGGCATACTTTTTTATGGTATGAGAGAAATAAAGTGCCTGGCTACTTCAAGAGACATTATATAAGAAACACTTAGTTACTGATATGGGAGAGAATTAAAGAACAACACTATGTTAAAATTATAGTTTGGTTGTCTACAACGGAAGCATTGATACACTCAAATATTATAGACATGGGGAGTATTTTTAGGTATAAAAATATTTTAAATGATAAAGGGGAGCTCAAAATGAAACAGGATTTATTGGAACACGGAAAAGATATTACATGGTTTGCAGTGGCAAATACAATCGAGATATGAAAAAGATGTTAAACAATATGGATTTTATCAGAAGCTGACAGAGTTAGATGAAATTCTCACAGGAAAAGATGAAAGACAAAAATTTTTATGATTATTTATTAAAATATAAAATGGAGGAAGAGCTGGTAAAATAAACCATGATACCATGGGCCAAAATTTTTGGTTATACAATAGAGTTAGAAAAATGGGAGAAACTTTGGGGAAAAATTATACATTGACAATATCAACTTTAAAAGTTTAATAAATAAATAAAAGTTTAACAAACAAACAAACAAATAAACAAACTGCATACAAAGAGAATTTATATAAGATGTTTTATAGGTGGCATTTAGCTCCATCAAGATTAGCAAGGATGTTCAAAGACAAATCTGCCAAATGCTGGAAATGACACCAGATACCAGGATCGTATTATCATATGGGGCGGACATGTGTAGAAGCAAAGAAATATTGGTTAAAAATATATACTTGGCTAGAAAAGATGACAGTGCAATAAGATGACAAGGCAATGGTTGAGGTATTTTTATTGGGAATATTGCCTGATACTTATACCAAGGAAGATGCATATTTGATTATTCATGTGTTGATTGCAGCAAGGATTGTATTTGCACAAAATTGGAGGAGTGAAATGATACCTAGTGAAGAGAAGGTAATTAGTAAAATTTTAGAATGGGCAGAAATGAATAAGCAATTAAAGAGAAATAAGATACAGAATATTATAAAATATGGGTCACGTTTTATCGGTGGTTAGAAAATGAATGTGAAAAAGAGTAATAGAAAATATTAAGAATGTTAAACGTGTAGCCACCAGAGTAAGAATAACACATGCATATGGAGGAAATGTAATGAAAATATGAAATATGATTGCACTTGTTTGTAACTCGTGATGACATACTGTTTGATGGATGAGTTTATATAAAATAAAATAAAAAAACTTAAATAAATAAATAAATAAATAAATAAATAAATAAATAAATAAATAAATAAATGGCAGCTTATGACTGTATCAGCTTTTTTGGCAGCTGCAGCACATTGTTGACTTATACTTAAGTAGCATTCTACCAGAACATGTAGATCTAGTTCAGGGGTGTCAAACTCAAGGTCCAGGGCCCCTCTGACCCACTTGGCAGATTTATCTTTAAACAACCTTGCTAGTCTTGCCAGTGCCAAGTGCCATCTATGAAACATCTTGTAGAGATTTTCTTGATATGCAGTTGACATTGTCAGCTTATAGTTTCTCTCCCAAAACTTCTCCCATTTTTCTAACTCTATTGCACATCCAAATTTTTCTCCCATACTAACATAGTCTCTTTTACTTGTTCATCTGCCAACTTAAAACCTAGTATGTAATTATACAATTTTTTGATCAATCTTTCGTCTTTTCCTGTCAATATCTTATCCAACTCTGTCAGTTCCTCATAAAAATCATATGATTTTGTGTCTTTTTCGTACCTCGACTGTATTTGCAACTGTGAATACCATGTTATATCCATTCCTTGTTCCCCCAGTTCCTGCTTCATTTTGAGCTCCCCCTTTTCATTCAAAATGTCTTTATGTCTAAGAATATTTCCCATATTAATAATGTTTGGATGTACAAGGGCTTCCATTGTTGGAAGCCAAACTGGAATTTTCAAATAATGTTGTTTTCTGGTTCTCTCCTATATTAACAACAGAGCATTTCTTACATGATGTCTTTTAAAAGAACCATGAACTTTACTTCCCCCATACCATAAAAAGGAATGCCAACCTGTTTGTAAATCATGTCCTTCCAATGTTAACAATCTTATATTCCTCAGTTCAATCCATTCTTTCAACCATGTTAACTCTGCAGCCTGATAATATATTTCCTAATTAGGCAGTCCAAAATCCCCTCTACTTCTTGCATCCTGTAACATTTTAAGATTAATCAGCTGTTCTGTATAACTCATAATCAGGAATATAAGTACTCTTGTATTAAGGTTTTCTTTCCAGAATAAAACTTTTAAATTCTGAGATTTTGACTGCTTTATTGGACATGAATGAAAATAAATACTGTATACATATAGAATGCTACACCTGCACCCTAGGTTTTAGAATTTGGCCCAATCTGTAATTAGGGCAGTATGCTGGTAGACCTGCATATACTTTTTCTTACAAGTGTGCTAAAATTATTATTTTTCTAGTAATTAATGTTAACATTCAAACATACTGAATAGCACAAAACTCACTAGCATATATTTTTCTGAGAAGTACCATGTGCATTGGTTGTAGAGCAATACCAATTCAATAATGCATCAACAACGTGATTGCATATACTGTATGTGTGTGCTCATACACAAATATATATTGATACAAGCGGTCTGTCTCCTTCCTTTTCAGCTTTGTGTACATTATAAAGGCAGGAAGGAATGACATGTTGGCTAAGTCTGATGCATCTTTTTATTTTTATTTTTTAATTTTTGGAAGGTGCTTTATAGAGCAGTTGTTCTTTCTCTAGCCTGAATAAAAGCCATAGAGGGGTATGAAAGGGTTGCATGTGTTGCAATGTAGCCCAAGGATATGTGTTATTATTCTTCGCCTCTTGACCAGCAGGGTCTCAGATCTCTCTTCCTCTCAGGCTTTTGTTTGAACAGATGGGATTGGGGAACAGAAAGAAAGAATAGCAGTCTCTTCTCATTAACTCTCCCAGTACACAAACACAGGGCTGAGCACTGGGGACCCAGAAAACAGGCCAGCTTTTACTCCATACCAATTGAGCCAGATGTACGGGTGCACAAAAGAATGGAACATGATGCACAAAAACATGGACATTTACCTAAGAGGGTTTCTCTGTTTTGATATCAAGTGGTAGCCATTAATTTATTTCATTTTAGTCAGTCATCTAGCTCTGAAATCAAAATAAGCTCCATGTATAAGACCACCTGATTATTCTCAGGCTGGCTGATGAGGCCAACCTTGGGCTCCAAGGATTTCTGCATGGGTACTTTGCATATTTAAAGTCAAGAGTTGTACCAGGATGATGTTATGATAGAAATTATGGGGTGGACCATCCAGTCAGCAGGCCATTTCTCTACAAGAGATAAATTATACCTTCCCATATAGATGCTGGAACTCATGAAATAATAGAGGTCTGCTCTAAGGCCTATCTATCAGTATTCACCTCATGCCTACATTTGTTTATTGTTTGATCTTTGAGCAACATGTGAGTGTGAGAAAGGATTTGTATTTGTTAATTTTGAGAAAATATCTTTTAATATATTCACTCGAGTAAATAGGTTTGAATTATTTTATTTTTATCCCACCTTTATTATTTTCATAAATTATCTATAGGTAAAGTGACCAGATGCCGGCGGGAGGTGAGCGGGATGGTGAGCGGCGGGCGGGGGGCGACACACAACACAGAAGAAGGCTGCCAGCGCACGTGGAAGAAGGTTGCCAGCACGCACGGAAGAAGGCGGAAGGAACAGCAGGGGGCGGAAGGAACGGTGGCGGCAGCGCGCGAGGAACAGTGGCGGTGGTGGCCATGTGCGGTGGGGGGCGGGAGGAATGGTGGCTGCAGCACGGGGGGTGCAGCGGGGCGACACGGCAGGACATTTTAAAAAGAAGGCATGACACGGGACAAATTAATAAAAAGCGTGACAGTCCTGCTAAAAGCGGGTCGTCTGGTCACCTTATCTGTAGGTGGAGAACATACCTAATACTCCTTTCCCCTTCTAATTTTTCCACAACAAAAACCCTGGGAGGTGGGTTGGATGAGCGAATGACAGGCCTAAAATCACCCAGCCGGCTTTCATGCCTAAGGTGGGACTAGAATCCATGATGTCCGGTTCTCCAGCCTGGTGCCTTAACCACTGCACCAAAATGGCTCTTATGGAATATTTTGCACAAATATAGAGTTGGAGGTTGGTTGCTGGATGCAGTATAACAGAAGAGAAGCCAGCATGCAGGTAATCAAAAGAACGCTTAGCAAATGGTTCAACAAGGAAGAAAAGAATGTGAGGTTTTCCCTTGATTCTTTATGAATAAATGTATACGAAATTCATGTGGTGATATAGTTTGTTGATATGAATGTACCGTGAGCATAGAAAGTGCCATATCATTGGCTGAGACTAATTTGCAGAAAATATTAGATAGATTGTATGATACAATCTATACAACTGTGGACCTGAAAATTGATGAATTAGAAACCAAAGGAGTTTTGTTTGAGAATATGTAATGAATTATTTTAAGTTATATATAATAATTATGGCCAGTATATTAATCTGTATATCTTAATAAAATGTTAACTGCAATTGGAAATCAAGAATAAAATATAATCTATGAAGCAGGGCTGGACTTATCCTATATAAGTGTGTTAGAACAGAACAAAAATACAACATAAATGCAATACAAAGTGAGTTATCTACAAACATTAAAACAGAATGTAGATAAATCAGCAGGTATTGCACAGGAGTAATTATGACAAACTACTTAAACTAAAAGCTTTCTCATCTGATCTCACTATATATTGGAACCTGGAGAATGGCCTCTCATGAAGGCCTCAGTAAAGACTGTCCTTCAGGTAACCTAAATTTCAGTTAAATACTTAAAATAGGAAAGGTAACCTAAATAGCAAAAACAGTCCGAAACTCTTTCCAGTGATTGACAGGCTTATCATATCAATGCTATGCAGTGACAGCTTATTTTGCTCAGTTGTCCTCTTCTATGTCAGTGGAAGGAGACCGATGCAACCAACTGAAATTCAGGATTAATGTGCGGCTGAAGTGGCTGCGATTCTCTGGATACCCTCTGGGGCAAGGTTAGTATGATGTGGTATATATGTAGGAAATCAATAGTCTAAATTTATTTATTTATTTATTTATTAAATTTATATACTGCCCTTCTCCCGAAGGACTCAGGGCGGTGTACAGGGCAATT
>JANHFR010005499.1:27100-37910 GCA_032468015.1 Mimophis mahfalensis
ACCCAAGCGCCCCACAAAACCATTCAGGGTCCATGAGGCGCCTGGGGCGGAACCATTTTGTAGGTCCCGCAGCCCAGCAGTGGGGAGTGGCGTAAAGGAAGCCCAGCCGGAGGCAATAATGATCTGTCCATGACAGGGGGAGCATATCTTGTGTGAATTTAATGAATTCCCCTTCTATCAGTGGTGGTATCTTACCGGCTCTCTCCAGTTTCTGAGAGCTGGTAGGGCCGATTCGGCGTGAGTCCTCATTTCACCCTTGGATCTGTGGATCCAACATGTGGCCTCCATCTGATGTAGTTTCATTGAGGACTACATATTGAATGTGGTTGGTCAGCCAATTACAGGTCTCTTTATGGCCTCCTGTGGCACTCTGCCTGCTGAAAATGGGCCATGTGGCCCATTTTTGGCCCATTTTTTACCTGTTTTGGTCCAGTTTCAGCCGGCATAGTGCTGCAGGAGGCCATGGAGGGTGAAAACGAGACATAGGGGGCACATGCGGCCCATTTAACTGCCAGAGGCCGGTCCCTTCCTTTGATATTTCCAGGCCAGCCCTGTGGGCTGGATTTAAGCGCCCTGCAGGCCGAATCCAGCCTGTGGCCCTTGAGTTTGACACCTCTGGTGTATTGTTATTATATCAGTTAAACCCCATTTTTTCCTCCATCAAGATAAATAATTTTTTACCTGTAAAGGCCAGAAAAGTGCTCATAACTTTTTTCTTCCTCTTAATCAGATAAAGCAAGATTAGATTAACAGAATTAGATTTTTCTTTCAATTTTCTGCTAGGTTATGTTTAATAGTTATGAATGATGGTAACCTACATTTTAAGTATTTTTTTTTTCTTTCAAAATTTTCTTTGCAACCTGAAGTGTTTTTTCTAGCACGTTATTTGTTTGAGGATACTAAACAATAACACAATGAAAGTTATAGAAAGCTGGAATGAATAGAAGTCTGTTGCCATAAATTGGATTTCATTGTTGATCCTCAGGCATGCTGCACAAAATAATTTCTGAATTGTACAATAGCTTTATTAAAATAATTTCAGACAGAAAAAAATATAAAATAGGCACATTGTCCTCTCAATTAACACAAATTAACTGCTAAAGTTTATCAAAAAGGCTATTGTATTTAAAGGTTAGGTTCATTGTGTTAATTTTGTTGATCATAATGTTGAACATGTCTCTTTAATGTGCTCACAATAGTTGACTAGATTATTCATAATGGCATTGAATAAAGTCTAGACTTTCCTATTCTATAAAGTCTGTTTTAACACTGTGATTCCATTTCCCACTGACTTAGGGTTCTTCCTTCTGGGCATGTAAACGTTGTATTCTGCCTCAGGAACAGTGCAGAAATCTTATGCTGTCTTTGTACGTTTAATATGGGACAAATTAAGGGATGTGATTGATAGAGTCATCTAATTTTGTTAGGAATAGCCCAGGCTTCTGCCTCATTCTCGAGGAAAATAGGGTTACCCATCATCTATAGATTAACAGAGCTGGAAGGGACCTTTTAGGTCATCTAGTCCAGCACACACAAACCCTACCCAAGCAGGAGACCCTACACCATTTCTGACAAATGGCAGTCCAATCTCTTCTTGAAAGTCTCAAGTGATGAAGCTCCCACAATTTCTGAAAGCAAGCTGCTCCATTGGTTGATTTTTCTCACTGCCAGAAAATTTCTCCTTATTTCCAGGTTAAATCTCTCCTTGTTTAGTTTCCATGCATTATTTCTTACAGGTGCTTACAGGCCTACAGATGCTTTGGAAAATAGCTTGACCCCTTCCTCTCTGTGGCAGCCCCTCAATGCATTTCAAATTACATTGGCATGCTTTTATGCCGAATCAAGAATTGGAAGAATATACAATAATGTAGTCATGAGGAAGAGACTCTAGGAATCAGATTATATTGCATCTCCATCCACAGTAGATCCAGTAAACCTTTTCTCAATAGATTTTATTCTTAAAGGCTGAGAACGGAAAATTCATAAAATTTATCTTAGTGTCCAAATAGACCTTGTATTAAACTTTGTTTTCATCCAAAGTTCTAAAGGGTGTTTCACAAGTTAATTTTCCAAACATTGTCTTTAAAACCCACACTGCAAAAATACATGGAACCTGGCATGCCAAGGTTTCAGGTACTCAATGCAGGTAGGTGGAAAATTGTGCCTTGACTGCTTTCAGTGGTTTTGCCATGGTGATCCCCCACAGGGCGGATAAAAATCTTTAATATACGGTTTATTCATCTCATGGCAAAACTAAGACAGCAAATTAGAATGGCGTGTGACCTTCAAATGGTTTGAATAGATATTTATATCTGTGGTGCAGAGTTCTTTCCATTCTAAAAATATAGACCATTATGTGGCAGTAACCTCACAATACTTTCATAACCTTTCATACATACTGTACTTTTAACACAAAGCCTAAAACATAATAGGTCATACATTCTCTCACACATTCCATTTTATATACTATAATTGAGGGCATGCAGTTCTCTAGGCCATGCAATTCACTACCTGTTCTATTATGTCTTTCTGGAATAATATACATTTTTTAGATGTTCTCTTCCCAACTGTATTACTAACATTTTAACAAAAGTTTGGATTCCTGCCTATGAAAGCAATACTGTAGACCAATTCAGTAGCAGTAGAGAGAAATTAAGTTTGATGTTTCTTACCCCTCTTTAATCTCCTGGTACTTTCATGGGTTCAGGTTATTTATAGCATAGTTTTAAAGCAATAGCACTTCAACAGGAGCTAAGCTGCTGTATGACATTTCAATAATTCTAAGGAGATATGCATGGGAAATACTGCTAGAGTTTTCACTGTTACCAAAGTGGCCTTCAGTTTTCTTCTTTTTACACATAATTAGGTCACCATAAAATGGAAATGCTGGGTCTGCACGGTACTGTTTCCCAAAGGGTTTGTGAGCTATTTGTGTTGAGAGAAAAACTCTCACCTCAGAGAGTATGACAAAATTCAGTGCAAGGACAAGGGAAAGTACCTCTGTTTCCAGATAAACCTTTTACAGTGCTTGTGTTAAGTACTTATGGTAGTTTCGTGGATGGTGTCTTCATTTAGACATGTTTCTTATACTTTCTTTTTTCATTTTAAGGCATTTCTAAACTGAAGACTCTTAAACCATAAAGATCTATGTTTTGTGCTGTAAAACAAAATGCTCTACATGGGGCTTCCCTTGAAGAACACTCGGAGGCTTCAACTGGTGCAAAATGTGGCCGCACAGGTTGTTATGGGACTATCTCGGTACTCCCATGTTACACCACTCCTGCGAGCTGCATTGGCTTCCGGTTGCCCTCTGGATTCAAGGTGCTAGTAATGACTTTTAAAGCCCTACATCATGGCTTAGGCCCAGGGTACTTGCGAGACCACCTGCTGCCATCGACAATCTCCCATCGCCCAGTGCGTTCCCACAGAGTTGGCCTCCTCAGGGTGCTATCAGCCAGACAGTGTCGGATGGTGACCCCCATGGGGAGAGCTTTCGCTGTGGGCGCACCCACCCTCTGGAACGAGCTATCCCCGGAGCTTCGGATGTTCCCCAACCTTCGGTCCTTCTGCCATGACTTGAAGACATGGTTATTCCAATGAGGGGGCCTGGACTGACTTGTGATTTTAAATTGGATTTTATAGTTGTTTTAAATTTTTAAATTGTCATGTTAATTATTTATTGAATTTATGGGTTTAATATTTTTTAAAAATTTTCTATTTTGTGTTCCTAATTGTTGTGAACTGCCCTGAGTCCCTAGGGAGAAGGGTGGCCTATAAATTCAATTAAAAATAAATAAATAAATAAATAAAATAATCTGAATTGCAAAATAGCCTTTAAAAGGGAAAGTGTAAGGTATTTCATTCAAGGAGAAAAGAATTAGGACATATGCATAAGTTATAGCAATCATTGCTTGAAACACTACATATGAGAAAACTTTGCTGTGAACATTGACACAAGCTGAGCATAAATCAGCAATGCAAGACTAGAACAGATCAATCAATTTTTTATTATAGTCACAGACCAGAGTTAAAAACTAAAACATTAAAATAGTAAAATGAAATGAAAAACAGAGCAGAATAAGACTTAATAGTACATTAGAGTTAGTGGTGAGATCATTGATAGATGGCCAAGCCTGCCTAATTTTACAGACAGTAGAGCAGAATTTAGCTACATTCAAATAAACTATATCATACTAATCTGATAGTAATAGCTGTAAATAAAAGAGAGCAACTCTGCAAGCCGACAAGAGTTGGATTCCTAGAAATTTGGCCTGCCTGATCCAGCCCCAGAGAAGAGACAAGAGTTAAGACCCAGCCTGGTGAGACCAGCCTACAGTCCAGAATGGAGAGAACCAGGACCTTCAGAATCTGATAGCTCCCTAGATTGGAATTTAGCGCCTCCATCCCAGAGCCAGTCACTGACACGTTTGCCAGAGCAGTTCAATCACCTCTGATCTGATAGTGAGTGGAGCCATCTGACCTTTCACAGTGAAAGTGAAGTTAATAGTGCAAGAAACTGGGGAGGCTGGGGAGGCTGAAGCAATTATAGACACAGGGTGCACCCGGTGTCTAATTGGACTGCCTATTGTAGAGCAATTAGGAATTAAGACAAGACCCCTAGCGTGCCCCATTCGATTTGAACAAGTAGATGGGATGCTAATTGGGGGATCCCCTGCAAAACAAGAGACAGAACTTGTCAGGCTCGTGATGGTGAAACACCAAGAGCTTATAAGATTCATTGTGGCCCCAAAAATGACTGAATCCATTATCCTGGGTCTAGCATGGCTAGACAAATGTGCCCCTAACATTAAGTGGGAAGATGGATACAGGAAAATCATAATAGGGGTTGGGCCCCTGCCTCCAATCCCTCCAGTCAAGGATCAATCCCAATCTAGCCCCAAATCTACCAAACCAGCAGAGACAGCGCTAGAAAACCTACCAGGTGATCCCACAATCCTTAAAGAATACAGGGACCTCAAAGAGGAGTTCAGTGAGGAAGAATGCAATATCCTCCCTCCCCATCGTCCGACCGATTGTGTTATTGAGATAGAACTCGGAGCTAAATTGCCTAAAACAAAAATGTACTCAATGTCTCCCGCAGAAATGACAGAATTGAGAAAATATATTGATACCAACTTAGCCCGAGGTTTCATAGAGCCGGCAAAATCCAAAATAGCGGCTCCAGTGCTTTTTAAAGAAAAGAAAGATGGGGGGTGAGATGGTTCATAGGTTTTAGGGGGTTCAATGCTGTTTGTGTGCAAAATACCTACCCCCTCCCTCTCATGAAAGATCTACTCAACCACCTGTTAAAAGGAAAAGTGTTCAATAAACTTGACTTGAGAGAGGCTTATTACAGAGTACACTTCCAACAGGGAGATGAATGGAAAACAGTGTTCAATTGCCTGCTAGGAAGTTTCCAATTTAATATCATGCCATTTGGGTTCCAGAAGGCCGCTGCAGTTTTTCTGCAGTTGATAAATGAAGTATTACATGAACATTTATATAAAGGGGTCCTAGTTTACCTGGATGACATTCTTATATATAGGGAGACGCTAGAAGAACATGTCATGGGTTCCTGGTGCTTTAAACTGTGTTGTTTGAACCAAAGGCTTCCAAAGCTTGCTTTGAACTATTTGCTGTCCTTATCTCCCAATAAACATTTTCTTTTGGAAGATCCTGTCTTTGAAAGTTCTTTCATTCTTGGAAAAAATAAGAGAGGCAGAGTCATAACAGATACCCAGATACCTCACGCTTCATATAATAACTTTGATGTATATTTAAAAATATTTTTTTAAAAAAGTGTCATGGCTGAGCAGTGTGCTGCAGATCTGGCAGCTGATTCCAACTCTGAGGGAGACGTGGAGCCAGAGTTGGATGGAAGGGAGGAACTGGCTGCTGATTCTGTGCCTGGGCCATCCACTAGGCATCAGGAGCCTTCAGCTTCTGATAGCAGTGGAGAGGAGGCCCTGATTAATGCAAGGACATGCAAGCAATTAAGAAGGCAGCAACAATGCAGGAGAGCTACAGCTGATTGGTAATTGGCCACACCATCATGGGAGTTAAAAGGGGTGTGGTTGGAAACAGCCTTCACAGAGAACCACTGTGAGGTTTGGAGTGTTGTGGGTTGTGCCTTGTTACCATCGTGGTTTGTCCTGTTCCCATTGTGGTTTGCTTTGTTTTCTGCTCAAGAATTCAGTCTCTTAACTAGACGCTATGTTCATGTCAACTGAATACTTCTGTGACTTAATTACTTCTTATCAGAACTGTTGGCATTTTGCCCAGAAAGGTGTGAAGGCTTGCCAGAGACATCTTGCAAATTGATCACACTTTGTTAAATAAAGACTCTGTGTTTCTACGAAAAGAGCCTTAATCCTTGCTTTTCGGGCATGAAACACAACAAAAAGGATATGAGCTGTGGTTTCAATAGACCCTTGTCCAAAGAGCTACAAGGAGACTTTTTTGTATCAGCCCTCCAGAACTGCTTTGAGGAGAGCATTACAATGTGCTAGAATTAGTGCCATTCAAAATGTACAGTTATATAAAATAGATGTCAGGGCAGCCTCTGATCAATTCTTAGGAACGAAAACCCTGGACTCCATAGATTCAGAGACAAGTTACTTTTACTAAGAAAGAACTGAATCCAGCAAAAGTCAGGCAAGGTCTGAAGCAAACAAGCATGAAAAAGATAAATTGAAAATCATCCCAGGGCCCACCCGCCAGTAGTCTGTCACACAGAGTACAATCATAGGCCAGGAAAATGTTGGGATCCTCTCTGATCCAGGTGCTCCGCTCTGCCCTCATGCATGCCATCGTCAGAATGGCTGGCCTTGAAGATTTTAAACAACCCAAGCTGGCCTGTCTGAGTCCAATCCTTCCATCGGTTCTCAGCAGTTCTGCTCTCACAACCACCTGCACGCTTTTTCTCCCAAATGCCCATTGCTCTCTGCCTCCCTGTTTCCATGGCAGCTGGCAGCAAGCTTGAAGGAAAGTGATGATGGCCAGGTTGAAAAAGATATCTCGCTGGTTTATGAAGCGGGTTTGAAACCACACCTAAAGTACTCTCTTTAATCAGCTGCTTGATAGTGTCTACAACATGGATCTCCTATCTTTAGAGCTGATGGTCAGATCTGACATTTTGAGATCATGTTACAAATCATCTCAAAAGAATTGATATGATTGTGGACGCTCACATAAAACACTGTGTTCCAGACTCAAATTTTACAGCATGCTAGCTTCCCATTTAATGTTTCTAAATTTAAAAATGCTAAATTTTTTTTTTAATGAAATAGATGATTAATTCTAATAGCAGGACAGGTGAACTCTGTAAGCACCACACTGAGTACTCCTAATGTTAGAAGTTCTTCCTCTGAAAATTCTCCAAATTGATATAGAATAGTTTTGGGAAATAGACAAAGAAGGAAATGAATTAATATAGAATTGGAAACAAAGACCTTCCAAAAATCCTCAAACAACTTAAGTCTATGTAGTTACATCAATGGATTAAAAGACTCAACATCGGAAGAGTGTAATTCTGGAGTGAGGTTTCTTATAGAGTGGAATGGAAGTTAGAACTGCATTCATTTGAGTCATATCTCTCTATTCCTTATTGTTCTAATCTAGACTCTTTCACAATCCTTCTGGACTTATGATCTATCTGGGTCTTTCTTTAGCTTGCTGCACAGGTCCTAGAGGAGAAAGGCATTGCTTTTGGATTACTGGATTCTAAGAAAGATGCAAAGCTTGCAAAAAAACTAGGTAAGTGTGATCCATTGTTCATTCTTCAAGGTGGTGAGAAATTCTAGCACCATGTTGTTATAACCCAAACCAAACCAGTGTTTGCAGGATAGCCAGCATTGTACTTACTATATTTTACGCATTTCTCTTAACTTCCACACTTAATAATATAAATGTACCAATGAAACCAGCGTGGTTGTGGCACAAGCTTTTGCTCTAAGTCACTGGCTGAATTCAAACATATGCAAAAATATTAGTTCTGATTATACAGCAGCAACAAATCTACTTTTTCACTGCAACAATCTAGATGGCCACTAGATGTCAGCAAAGAGATGTTTGCTTGTCTAACTGCTGCTTTCTAGTGGCCATCTGGATTTGCATTCCAGATCTTATACAGCAATACTATGTATTCTATGAGTAAGTTTCTTCAGAACCCATAGTGAGCTAAAGTATTTAATTGTGCCTTATGTAGGAAAAATAACTTGTGTTATCCTTCACTCATATTGTAGCTCTGATCTGCATATGTATTTATTTGCATTTTTTTTATCTTTCTAGGTTTGGATGAAGAAGGAAGCCTATATATCTTTAAGGAGGATCATGTAGTAGAGTTTGATGGGCAAATGTCAGCAGATGTCTTGGTTGAATTCCTATTGGATGTAGGTTCATCCTGTTTTCCAGTAGAAATAATATATTATCAATAATACTAGTTACAGGGATGTTCTTTTGCCAAGGAACACAAATAACATAGTGGAATGCAAATCATATATTTTAAGTTAAAGAAACAAACATTATTTCCATTCAAAACTAATGCTATCTATTATAAAGAATACTTTTCAAAATATTATTTTTAGATGGGCCCAAACTAATTTTACCAATAAATTCATAAGGAAGGTCAACTTCAGCCACTCAATTTCATTTGTTTAAAACACAAGTTCTAGTATTTCAATTTTTCAAGGATTCAGTATTTCAAGGATTGTCCATTCCAGTTCAGTCTATTTTTATAGATCCCCAAATTGGTAGTCAAGCCCACTTTTTAAATGGCAAAACTACCTTCTGGCATAAATTGCCTCCTCTTTAAAGCATGCAAAAATGTTGAGGGTCAGCTTAGTTATGTAGATTTGTGTGTGAAATATGTAAGGTAAATGTACAAGCCATCTGATTTACTGACCCTCATTATGCTGTGATAGTGATTTTCTTTTTAAGTTTCTGTGACAGAAACAGTGATGTGACATAGACACTGAAACTACAATTTTCCATGATTGTCCTTGGATTCATCATGAAGTTTTCCATAACTGCCTTTGTGTTAAGTTGTTCCTGTCAACATTCTTTCTTCCTGACAGCTGATGGAAGATCCTGTAGAAATCATCAACAACAAACTGGAACTTCAAGCCTTTGACCACATGGAGGAGGAGATCAAACTTATTGGCTACTTCAAAGGAGAAGATTCAGAACGTGCGTTCTAAGTCATAATGAAATCTGAAGGGACCTGGAAAGCAATATCATATATATATATTTGCCAATATATGCTGGCTCTGGCTTACAATTTAAAAAAAAAATGGTGGGAGGCTCCTCACACAAGAGGGGGAGGAATCTCCCTGAGGTGTTTTTTACCTCACTTCTCTCTTGTACCTTGAACAGAATAGACACGAGGCTGGATGTCTGTGTCTTTGTTGATAATAATATTAAGTACTCACTAATAGGCTTGTGTATTGTTTCTTTATTTGTTATAAGTAGAATCCATGTCATTTGTATTAGACCTTTTCTTTTCATTAGAAGCTTTTGTCATGAACCATTTACCTCAGACTCATGAACAAGAAAAAAACTATAACATTTTTCTTTGCTTGAACTGAATTGGTATGTTTCTTAAAACATTTGTACATTCTTTACAATATGCACTGTGTATAGTAGCCCTGCGTAGAATAGTATAGATATTCAAAGTAGGTATATATTTTCTGTCCTTGTCCAATCCTCAAATCCAAGGTTTGGACAGCTCCTTGCATTACAAGGCAATGTGCTCTGTTACGTCTACAGGTAGTCCTTCACTTACAACAGTTCGTTTAGTCCCTAGTGACTGTTCAAAGTTAGAATGGCACTGAAAAATGTGACTTATGCCCGTTTCTCACAGTTATGACCTTTGCAGCATCCACATGATCATGTGATCAGAGTTCAGATGCTTGGCAACTGGTTCATACTTATGACTGGTGCTGTGTCCCAGGGTCACGTGATCACCTTTTACAACCTTCTGACAAGGAAAGTCAAGGAGGAAACCAGATTCACTTAATAAACAAGTTCTACCTTATCAACTGCAGTGATTCACTTAACAACTGTGGCAAGAAAAGTCGTAAAATGAGGCAAAACTCACTTAAAAAATGTCTCACTTAACAACAGAAAAATGTTGGCTCAATTGTGGTTATACGTCAAGACTACCTGTACTCCAGTCTTATTTACGTCTCTGAGACTGATTTCTGTATACACTGAATTAGAAGTGAGGTACTTTCTGTGTGGCAATATTAAAAAAAAACATGCTGAAGTGTGATCCTCTCCGCTAGATTGGAAATGCAGAGACTGACTGAGCAGGAGCTTTGGATAATAAGTCAGCCCCCCATTTCTGAGTGGCAGCCTCCTGTGTACCAGAAGACAACTATCATGTCACCCCTAATTCTTCTCTTCATTAGGCTAGACCAGGGATCTGCAAACTTAAACACTCAAAGAGCCATTTGGACCAGTTTCCCATAGAAAAGAAAACACTGGGAGCCAATAATTTAACAACCGGTAGGACTGGGTGGGCGTGGCCAACTCACATCACTTATTCCCGTCCAGTTGCCTCCTGCTCTGGAATATGGAGTGAGTCTCCATCCCACACCATCACCCTTAGCTTCTTAGGCCAGGCGAGGAGTGATGGGGTGGGGAGGGCAGGGGCCAGTCCGTGGTGGGATCAGCCAACAGGGAGCCACAGCAGAGGGCCGACCCCTGGGCTAGACACACCTAGTTCCCTTAGCTGTTCCTAGTGGAATTTATCCTGCAGTCCCTTATCATCTTAGTTGCTTTTTCCCTGCACATTTCCCTCTGGCCTCAG
>JANHFR010005500.1:0-10591 GCA_032468015.1 Mimophis mahfalensis
GGCCAAAGTATTTAAGTTTCATTTTCAGGATTTGGCCTTCTAAAGAGCAGTCAGGGTTAATCTCCTCTAGGACTGACTGGTTTGATAGGACCCCCAAATTATTTCTTCCTGGTTTATTGCAGACAGCTGAGATCCTATTAGTATACACATTAAGTAATGGCTTTTTGCCCCAGTGTGCATTACTTTACGCTTACTAAACTGAATTGCATTTTCATGTGATTGACTATTCAGCTAATTTAAAGAGACCCTTCTAGAGCTTATTTTACCCTGAACAGAAACTGTTTAATTATTTTGTTAACTGGCAGAATTCTGATCAGTGACCTTAATAAGGACTGCTACCTACAGATCTGTTCAGAATCATTTTTGGGTTTCACCAGCTTGAATATTTTAGGATCATCATAAATTAAATAATATAATTATGCCAAAATAAAGCACTAGGCTAAGCATTTTCACTTTTCAGAATTTCTGGATCTTTGCCTTGCCTTACTATTATTTAAAATTCAAAAGAATGAAATGGAATAAAAACAGGTGGAACAGGAACTTTGCTGGGTGCCAAGTGTATTGCTATAGAACTAGCCCTCGAGTTACGCTGGCGATTTCCATTGCTATGAGATGCAGTTGTAAAATACAATGTGTCACATGATCACATTGCTTAGTAACAGCAATCCCATTAGTCCCAGTCACCATTACAACCCCAGGACTGTGCATGCCATTAAGTGGGAAGAGGTCAGATTTCCAGGCAATCAGGTCAGTGAGTAAGTGTGTGGGTGCCACAAGGGGGCAGAGGATGTTGTGGGAAGGAAGTATGGAATGCAAGCAGGCAAACATGTGGTAGGAGCAGAAGTGACTTGTGATCTCCTGCTGGCATCCCTATTGCGTTTCTTTCTGGGAAGCTGGCAGAGAAAACTGAAAATACCAACACATGGCCTTAGCTCTCCATAACAACAACATAATCACAAGCTGGCCACCCAAGCATCTAGATCATAATCATGTGACCACAGGAACCCTGCAATAGTCAAAACTCTGAGGATCAGTTCTAAATAGTCCTTGTTCAGTGCCATCATAATTTTGAATGGTACTGAACAAATTATCATAATCTGAAGACTATCTGTATTTACCTCACTGAATTCAGGAGATTGCATACCATACCAATTTTTTAAAATCTTTAAACTTCACAAATAATGTTTAATCATTTATTGGGAGGAGATTCATTATGTGTTGAATGCCAATTTCCCTTTTATTAAGTCATATGTTTACTCCACTTAGCTCAACAGCATTCTGAGTCTTTTGTTCAGAACTTTGAATAGTTTCCTTCCATTTCCTAGGAATAAATCTGGAATCTGCAAGCTCAGTAAGTGGTCCACCATTAAGTTTCTTAAAAATCTATTATAAAATACTTTTTTAAAAAAATAAGAATAACATTAGAATAAATAATCTTCCATTCATTCCAAACTGTGACTCCCTTTAGTATAAGCAATATAATTATTTCTTTAATCTTGAATCGTTTGTCAAAAATATCAAAATATGTAAAATATTAGCATCTTATCAATTTGTGTAATCTTAGTATTCTAGTTTTCATATGATTGTGCTAGCAAGCTATTCATATTTTACATAGCAATATTAGAGTGCTGGCTTGATGGTTGCTAGGTAGCTGTACAGCTAAAGAGCCCTGAAGGAAAGACAAGGTCTGTAAATTAGTGGCATCCAATCAACAGTCAATCAACATAAGGTCCATTACTTCTCATTACATTATTTTACCATTACTTACTTTCCATTAGTTCAGACAGGAAAGCTAAGAAGAGAATTGGCTAAAAGGGACCAATTGAATTAACATCTTTTAGAGCCAATCCTACTCTCATTTTGTGTATAATTATGCAATCAAATTGGAAATATGAACACAATCTGCAATTCATACTGGCAATGTATTTGTAACTTTATGCTGGCTGGGTAGGAATTATTCTAGTCTCAACAAAAGTGGGAGAAAAGTGGAGATTTGGGCTTTGTGTGAAGCTGCTGAAATGTTCACTACATGGAACATTATTATTATTACAGAACCTGCAGGGATATGTAAGCAGGACATTTGCACTTACAGTCTGATTTATTATGAGAGACATGTTCAGCACTGAGAACCATATCATCAGGGAATTGTAAAAGCCTCCTAAGGGATGGCACAACAATGTCCTCTAAAGCATCTGATAAATTGATCCCGAAGAGTTAGAAATTTCCCAGAAGAACTTCTCCAATATGATACAAAGGGGAAATTTTCCAAAACCACTGTACTTTTATAACTCTAACAAAGATTGTTAGGAAGGTGGTTTTGGCTCCTAGAAAATTTGTGATTTGCTGACTAGACTCAGGACATAAGAAATGGAACTCTATCCTTTATTGAATAGAATACCTATCAGTCCCCGCTCCAAAAAAGGGTACAGTTTCACGTATTTCTCATACAGTACTTTGTAATATTATTGATTGATTGATTGATTGATTATCGAATTTATATGCCACCCTTCTCCCACAGGACTCGTGGCGGCTTACAAAATATATATATATATAAAAAATACAAATATTAAAAATAAATTAAACCCCAGAAATTCGACTAACATTAAAATTAAAATGAACAATTTAAAAACCTTTTAAAAACCGCGTCCCTCAGGCAAGGCCAGATTGCTCAAAGAGCCAAGTTTTCAGGGCGTGGCGGAAGGACCTCAGGTCCGGGATAATCTGGAGTTGCGGGGGGAGCTCATTCCACAAGAGAAGGCCCTTCCCCTGGGGGCCACCCACAGAGAAGGCCCTCCACCTGGGGGCCACCAGCCGACATTGTTTGGCTGATGGCACCCTGAGGAGGCCAACTCTGTGGGAGCAGCCTGGTCGGTGGAAGGCTACTGGTGGCAGAAGGTGGTCTTGTAAATACCCCAGTCTTATTCCATGGAGTACTTTGAAGATCATAACCAAAACCTTGAATCGCACCCGGAAGACCACCGGCAACCAATGCAGACCGCGTAGAAGGTATGTAACATGGGAGCACCAAGGTACCCCCATAACCACCCTTGCAGCTGCATTTTGTACCAGTTGGAGCCTCCAGGTGCTCTTCAAGGGGAGCCCCATGTAGAGAGCATTACAATAGTCCGAACAGGATTAATATAAATAGTGAGCATCTTTATTCAAGAAAAAAAAGAATGGACTATGAATACGCACAATGCACAAAGGATTTCTTTCTATCCATCTCCTCCACAAAGAACATGTGATAAAACCCAACACTTTATACAACAAAATTATAATTTGATTAGGTAGGCTTACTGTGCTGACTTTATTTGGAATTCTCTACCTATGATTACTGTTTTCTCTATACAGACTCTCTTCCAATAAACTTTATATAGGGGGAGATCTGTCATCCCTGGTTTTATAAGAAAGTTTCTCATTAAAATCTTTCCCACAGGCAAGACTGTATGATTGCATAGCTATCTTTTCTGTCTGAACGAGATTTGTTGATTCTATATTTCTGAAGGCTGGCAGGAAGCACAAACACATTTTCATTTTTCTTGTCCTAAAGCTGGACTGAATAAACATGTCCTGATAGGGCAGCTAAGAAGTCCTACCCAAACATACTAGGGGTGTCAGAAGATAACAGCCTGATTGGTGTCAGCCTATCATAATTGATTTTTCCTGTCAAGGAGTTTCAAATTATCCCCTATTCTTGTTTGCAACAGAAGGTAACAGCTATTTTATTTATCGCATTCATTCACCTCAGAAATATTTTGGGATGTTATTTTATAAATATCAAGGTGAGAGACTAGACTGCAAAGCTGACAAATACCCTAGAAGGCAATTGTAAACAACTTCCAACTTGGCAAGAACAAGGCAAAGATTTGTCTATGCTGCTATAAAGAGTCAAACTTGCTCAAGGAAGACTTTGCCCTTCCTATTTTACAAATGACTTAGGAGTGTGTGTACCCTGCAAGCTTATAATATATTTCCAATGTTCCAAATTGTAGCAAATAATTTAAAATTAATATTATTCTTAATATAGTTCTGAGAACTATTTGCATGAAAATGCATGGTACTTAGTCAAAATATATTCATCACACTGCATAAGGGGATAGAAGTTACTCTTTCTTTTTTCCCTTCAAGAGGGAAAGCTGCATGTAGTTTTAATTCACTCGCAGCAAAACAACAACAACAACAACAACAACAACAACAACAACAACAAACAAACAAGGAGGCATAAGCATTTATATCTTGCCATTTGCTTCTTGCTTATCAAATTATTTTGAGTCAAATTATACCACCACCACCCCAAAAAGAAAAAAAGAATCAATACCAATTTGGTCACACTGGGAATAGAGTATCTTTAATTACCACTAGATTAAAATAAACAGCCACATCATGACTTATTTTAGTAAAGCAATCCTAATGATCCTTACTAGACAGAACAAGAAGATTGTTTGTTTCTTCTTTTTCTTTTCTCCTTCCCTATTATATATAAATTGTTCTTGTTAAAATAACTGTCTCTTATTAATTTAATAGGAGGTAAAATAAGTATCCAAATCCCAGGACTAATATATTCTTCTGCAAAGGAACTTTGGAGCTTCTACATTCAAAGGTCCTCACCCCTACTCCCTATCTGCTCTGATGAACTTGTAGCCTATATCTCAAGTTTTGTTTTCTTAGAAACCATATAAAAATACATCTGTGTTCCAGTCTGCCTCATTTCTCTTTACATCTTCACTCAAAGAGATCTGAATGACTGAGTAATATTAGTACTCGTAAAACAACTGCACTATAAATAACTGGCATTACTTAAAAGAAGAAAGAAATCAAATGCAAGTTTCTGTGCAATTTAGTTTTATGCACACAGTGCAGAAATGAAACAATATAAATGACAGGCAATTTATCACTCTATATCAATGTGTATCGTGAAGATGACAGTTTTATTTTACAGGCAATGGGAACACATCAGACTTTAAGTATATGTTTATGTCTTTATTTATGGATAATCTTAGAAATCAAGAGTAATTCTATTATTTATTCCCACTGTATTCTCAGTATAATTAACTTCGTGTTGTTAGTTGCAAAGTTGTGTCCGACCCCTCATGACAGATTCTCATTTTTATTATACTGTAAACTCAGACTAATATGAAAACATGAAAGTGAGTTTGGTATGATGGTTAAAAGTACCAGACTAGAAATCATGAAATGGTGAGTTCTAGTCCTGCCTTAGGTACAAAGCTTGGATCATCCATTTTATGTTAGCCATGGAAAAGGGCAATGGCAAACCACTTCAAAAATATTTCCAGAAAAAATCATGGACTTCTTTAAGAAGCTATCAGGATTCAAGGCTGACTTGAATGAACAACACACTCACATATCAGACATGAAGCTTTATAAAAATTATAACCAACAAATAAACAAAAAAATATATAGACGTGAATAGAAATCTTAGCATGATTATTTTAGCTTGCCTCCTAGCGATATGAGCAAACCCAAAGTGTACTGATAGAACTGGTAGAATGGATTAACAGGATACAAATATTGATTATGTTAAAGGATCAGATTTTCCTGCAAAAGAATCAATACTGCTTAAGTGGAGGAAAATCTTGCTTCAATTATTTAGAGTTCTTGGAGATAATATTATGATCTAGTAAATAACACCAGGCCATTCATAAATCTATGAAAACTTGAAGTTTCTAATGATTCTTGAAAAAAGTTTTTTTAATCAAAGAACCATGAACAAGGATGAATAAGGAAGTCTTGTTATAACTAGTTAATGAAATTAAACAGTGGTTAAACTGATAAAAGAAAATCTTAGCTTGGGAAATAGCATAGTAGTTGCTACTGTGTAGTACAGTGGTGGTTACCAATTTTGACATCTCTAAAAGGCATTGGACAAGTATATCAAATCAATATAATGATGAATGATGGCTAGATGACAGCCAGAAAATTCAATTTGGCCTTTAATCTAATCCAGCATCGTTCTTATTTCTTAGGGCCTGCATTCTTTATGTAGAAGAATTTCATGTCCTGCATAAAATACAGAGTGTATGTTCACAGAATATTTTAAACCAAAGATAGATTAACACAGCACCAACTAAACTGAATGATTAGTTGTCATAGAAAGCAGTTCCTATGAAAAGAAAGGCATGAAAACATAGTACACTATGTACACTGACTTGGTCATGAAATTTTGCAGCAACCATGCTTAGATAACAACTCAAGCAGAAGTCACTAGGGTGTGTAGATTCATTTGGAAAGTGTAATCAGGAGCCTGAGAGGCTTCTCCAGGAAAACACTTTGACGTTGCCTCTGTTAGTTATCTCTCTTTGCAATCTTGCAGAAAGGAAAAAAAATACTTCTTCTAAAATAAGTACAGAATGAAAGTAAGGGGAGAGCAAGGAGATTAAAAAATAGAAAAGATTTATGATGCCAGTCCCCCAGCTGTGCTCTAATGTGAGCATGATCATTATTCTTTTATTGATGTAAAATTAACTGAGTTTAAAGCTTAGCATTGATTAACTGGTGTGTGGTGTGAGTGCTTGCTGCTAGCCATATTATCCTTTATTTCATTATTTTTATTTCTTAGATTGTTCATGATTTTTTGTCAAGTTTTCATTTAATAAGAACTAAAGACTGCTTCTGCTCTCTCATAACTTCATAATTCATCTTCTCTGGCAAAACAAACCAACATTATGCATTCCACTAGAAAATTGTGAAGACTTGAATGAAAGGATAAGACTGAGATTACAGAAGAATACTTCTTTAAATGAAGAGTTTAAATCTCTAGGAATAGATAAATGCTATTTTAACTTTTGTATTCTTTGTTTTTAAATGGACTGTAAGCCACCCTGTTTCCTTGGGGAGAAGGGCGGCATATAAATATAAATAAAATAAAATAAAATAAAAAATAAATAAATAAATTGCATTCTGGCATACTGAAGAAACAACCTAATGGTCTGACCAAAGGCTCTTTATCTTTAAGAAATAAATAGAGCAGAGCAGAGCAGAACAGAGCAAAGTAGAATAGAGTAGAGTGCAGTAGGTTTGAATAGAATAGAACAGAACAGAACAGAACAGAACAGAACAGAATAGAATAGAATAGAATAGAATAGAATAGAACAGAACAGAATAGATTTGACAATGTGGGAATTAGTAGTTTAGCAAAGTGATGTCACTCTGTCTATTTGTTTTGGTGTACAATTTATTTATTTACTTACTTATTTTATTTATTTATTTATTTATTTATTTATTTATTTTAATTTATATACCGCCTTTCTCCCTGACGACTCAGGGTGGTTTACAGGGCATTAAATACAGAAATCACAAAAGTTAAAATGGAATTAAATTATAACAAGCCCTCACAAACAAACTAGAAACCCCTCAATGCCCTGTAGTGTTGTATTGAGGGGAGAAGTTGAAACAGTTTATATCCAGGTCGTGAGGGATCAGTAATATTTTCACAGCCCTCTTTTTGACTCGTATACAGGTCCTCAATGGAAGAAGGCTGGTTACAATTGCTTTTTTTTCCTTTTTTTTTTGCAATTCTAACTATCCATATATAAGTATTTAACTACTGCCACTTAAATAGAATATTGCAAATGATTTTCTGTATCTTCAAGGGGGAAGAGGAAAATCTAACAAATTACAGGCCAGTCAGTGTAACAATCATATTTGGGACAATTTTAGAACAGATTTTATAGAGACTGATATAATCTGGCAAACAATACAGAAATTATTTTATTTATTTGTCAAATGAAGTATCACTTATCTAACTCTCAGAGTATCAGAAATCAAGAGAGATTTGTCAAGAACTTGTTTAGTCAGAGTAACTTTTCTTTCTTTTCTAATATAGTAACTTTCTAAATAGATTGTATGAATGTTAAAACTATTTCGAAAAACCACAATGGTTATTATGGGAATAGAAAATAAGACCTATGGGAAGAGATAGGCATATTTAGCTTTGACAAAAGGCAACTGAGGGTAGGGCTTGATAGTATTCTTCAGACTGCAAAGAATGAAGTTCAGGTCTTATTCTTTTATATTCTGAACTGAAGTTCATAAAATTATGGATTTGTTATACAAAAAAGTGATTGAATGTTAGGAAAAAACAATAATATATAATAAAAGTTTTACAACGAAACTGTTCACTTGCTTCCGTCAAGAAGTTTATTTGTTTGTTTGTTTGTTTGTTTGTTTATCTTGGGAAACAAGTCATCTTGTTATCCTTAACTGAAAATTCAATATTTGAAAATCAAAGAAAGCAGTAATAGCACTAGCACTTAGACATATATCACTTCATAGTACTTTAAAGCACTCTCTAAGAACTTTACAGAGTCAGCACATTGCCCACAACAAACTGAGTCTTCATTTTACTGACCAAGGAAAGAGAGAAGGCTAAGTCAACCTTGAGCTGGTCAGGATCAAACTCCTGACAGTGAGAAGAGTCATATATGTTTTCATTATTATTAATAATAGTCATAATAGTAGTTTTTGTTATAGTAGTTTTCTTACATTCTGCATTTTACAAGAGTTTTTTTGGGGGGGAGATTAAATTTAGACAATCCTAATGCAGATTCTGAATCATGACACATAGAAATCAATTTCCAAATTCACCCTAAATATTTTTTATATTGATTTTACACATTATCTTTAGAAATCATTCATAAATTAAATTGAAACCAATAGAAATCTGTCATCGGTACCCCATCCTTTGTAAGCACATTTATATTTCTTTGTAGCTTCCTCAACTTTTCTGGTTAAATATCACAATGCACCTATGTTCCCAGATAACATAGAAAATATAATAATGATCCTGAGTTTTGTTCCTGCCATTGTCAAGGTCAGCCAGATCATCACTACAGAGCCAATAGGGATTCTCAATTCTGGAGACCAGACTTCATTAAATTATGATGACCATCGAACAGGCTTACTGTAAGATTAATTCATACATAATCATGGAAGACAATTGGACAATCTGGTATAGGTGGAGATTCATTGGGGGGAGAAGAGAACAGAATAATACTTAATTACCAAACAAGAAAGATTATATTTTTGTAGAATTCATTTCTGAAATTTGGATAGCCAATGGGTTTTCTGATAATTTATGAGGTATGCAGCTACTGTATCTGTCACTAGGTCAGTGTGATTTTTAAATTAGTTCTAGAAATAACCCAAAGCTCTTCTGCACCTGAACATATATTTCCAAACAAGAAACACTTTAATGTGATAGAATGTGATAGAATCTAAATCTTGAGAGAAAGAACACTACATCAAAAAAAGGTAGCATAAGTATTTGATCTCTTCCTTTGCAATGTCTGCAAGGATGTCAAAAGTGTGAGCTGTGCAAAGACGTGGAGGGTCCCATTGGTGTGATACTAGTTGTAACAGCACTCTAGTGAAAGTAGAAAATGAACGGCTGTTTTGGAGTGAAAAATAAAATCTTCTGTGGCTAAAATGTATTACAAGAGAATACTTTCACAGAGCAAGTGCCATTAACATTTCTCCCTTCTGGCCAGGCCTTTTATATTCATGTTTCTCCACACGGAACCAAATTATTTGGTGCTAACCTCCCTACATTTCCAAATATGTCACCTCCAAGGGTACAAGTGAAATCCCAAACTGGCAGATTGATATTTCTTTATCAATAGAACAGCCTGTAAGTTCAATGACTATAAAGACGCTAATGGTGTGTTTTCTTGTAACTGCAATATTTGGTAGCTCTTTCAGTTTTTAAGAGCATGTCCTGGTGTGTTCTAAGACAACTAGATCAATAAATTTCACTAAATAGCTCTCAAGATAAATTTGGGATTTGATAAAGGATACAAAGGAGTCAGTGCAGTATTGTTCATTTCAATGTTTCATTGCATATATTATTTTATTTCTTTTTAAATATAATCCTCTATATTGACTAATATACATGCTAAAGGCATACTCCGATCCTTTAAAGATTATTATGGTCCTTCACACAAGCTAAAAATCCTAAATGGACATCCTTGCTGAAGAGGTAAAAAAACAAAACAAAAAACCAGGATCATGCAAAGGTTCACCTAATCCAAGATTCTCTGAAAAATCCCAATGGGTAGCAGTTACCAAATGATATGCTGGAAATTGTGCTCTTGATTTATCATATGCTAAATTCTGTGTAATGTGATAGGTTTTGAGTTGGTTTATATAAATGCTCTGTCATGAAATTTACTGGGTGATCTGGCACTAAAGAAATGAGTATCCCTATTAGGATAGAATATAAATTGCTATTGCATTTTTATGTTATTTGCATTTTGATTTTATATGTTGTTAGCCATCCAGAATTGCCATGGTGATATACCTGACATATAAATCGGATGAGTGAATAAATGAAAATACTAAACCAAATAGCAGGCCACTTAATGCAAGCTCACACTGGTACCATCTGCATTTAGTTGTGTTGTAAAGTGTAGATGATATTTAGGCAAGCATAAATGTACAGCAGCAATCCAGAACATCAGAAAAGTGAAGCAGACTGCCTGTCCCTATACAATATCTATCTTTCTCTCTTTCTCTCTCTCTCTCTCTCTCTCTCTCTCTCTCTCTCTCTCTCTCTCTCTCTCTCTCTCTCTCTCTC
>JANHFR010005500.1:13145-34285 GCA_032468015.1 Mimophis mahfalensis
AACACATTGTAAGCCGCCCTGAGTCTTCGGAGAAGGGCGGGATATAAATGGGATTAAAATAAAAAAAATAAAATAAAATGAGAGAAAGAGAGAGAGAGAGAGTAAGAGAGAGAGAGATCATTGGTTACTGCCTTCTCATTCAGAAAATGGCCTTCCCTATAGCGTCCTTCAGTGAAGGGATTTAACAGAATTTCAGAGTTCTGTTAGGAAAGACAAGCAGCACCCTTACAACATCTGTATGACAAAGAAACTTTTCTAAAAGATTTCTCAACTCAGAAGGAAACTCCACTCTTTGGAATGTTAAAAGATACCAATGGTCAGATGGAGAAAACATGAAGGAGTATACTAAAATACTATACATCCCAGATGTCAACATCAAGGATACCTCAGAAGATATTCCTTATTTTCAAGAATTTCTAGTATTAGAGGATAAAGTAAAATAAACATTTTGGTCATTGCCAAGTCAGAAGGCTACAGGAATTGATGGAATGTCTACAGAAATATGTTAAGAAAAAAAAACTTAGAAAAACCAATCAATGCCACCAAGTCTGGAGAAAGAAAGTAGATTAGAAGAACTCAAAGTACATTCCAATTTCAAAAAAAGGGAGATTTAACAGAGCATACATTGGAAGATGAATGTCACTTTAAAACTGCGGGAAGAAATTTAAATAATTTGTTCTACTCTGATAGCCAAAAATACAAAGAATCTGCAAGCTCTAAAACTATGAGTTAAGGAACAAACTAATAATGGAAATAAAAATATTGAAAACCAAGCAATGATAACATGTATAGACACCAGCCTTAGAACTGATAATAATAATACTGAATTGATAGATAACTTTTGCCTATTAAACTAAATATAGAGCACCAATTTGATGTAGTAGTTACGGCTTCAGAAAGCAAAAGGCAGAGAGTTCTAATTCTGCCTTAGGCACAAAGGCAGTTGGGTGACCTTGGGTCAGTCACTTTCTCTCCATCCTAAGAAGGAGGCAATGGCAAAGCACTTTTGAAAAACTGTGCCAGTTTTTGTCCAGGTATTTGTCCAGGTAGTTTTGGAGAATCAGACATGATTGAATGAAAGAAAAGGAATAATAGTAAAGAAACAAGCAATAAAAAACAGATCAGGAGCTAACATTTGATAGAATAGCCACAGAGGCCTTGGAAACAATATTCAGATTCTGTGATATGTCAATGTCTATGCATACCATAACAGTGCAGGAATTTTGGATGTGAAAGCTAGACTTTGAAGAAGCAGGATAGAAAAAGTATTGACCCTTTGGGAGGTTGGTGCTAGAAGAAAACTCTTGAGAATACCATAGATAGCCAACAAATGGATCTCTGAACAAATCAGTTCAATGTACTGAGTCAAGGCACAAGCACAATAAGAACTTAAAGTATCTTATATGGACACATTATGCAAAGGTTACCTGGCTGGAAAAGGTTCTAATGTTGGGAGGAGTGGAAAGAAAGAGAAGAGAATGATGTGGATGGACTCAGTTATCGTGGCAATTAGGACATTGATGGAAGACTTGAAAGACCAAGTTAGGGATAGGTTGTGATAGAGGAAATTTATCTATGTGGTCACTAAAAATTGACAGCAACTTGATGGCACATAATCCATCCATCAATGCTAAAACCCATTTCCAAAATTTAACTTTATTAATCAAATGGTTAAAATGGAATACTAATATGTTAATTATTAAGCATACTATTAATGAACCCCTTAGAGTTATTTCCTTAATATATTAGAAAATTAGGGATTTAAATTACCCTTAAACTTTCTATTGATTTAAACTTTCACCCAGTTAGCTTCCAAGAATTGATATTTACAAAATATCAATTTATAAAAGGAAGGCATTTCAAAATCATAGTGTAACTATGTACAAGGGGTAGGGCTAATATAAAATTAATCAGCTCTTTGGGCATGCAGTGTTTCTACACCATAGTGATCACATTATTTATGATCTATTTGGAGCCTACTGCATATACAATTTTCCTGGACAATATGATATGAATGAAAGTTTTGGATGGCTTTCAGAAAATACATATATAGCAATTGAGTTATTTTCACAGGAATCCTTTCTTCTCTCAATAGATTAATTAGGAATCATTTAGAAAAGAGCTAAACAGATTAATAATATTGCATGTGATGTTATCCATATGCCAAGAATATTTACATTTGATCTCCAAGAATAATGCAGGAAAAACATCAAGTTCCTCTTTTTTGCATAGTAAATTCAATACTACTTTATAGCAATGTTTAAATTCATTTTTAAATAGGAGGCAGGCAGGCAGGCCCGCCTGAAAGGTGTGGGTATTAAGACAATATCTGCAGATATCAATTTGCTAACTCTCTTCCAGGATTACAGTTCTCTAGCTAATTTCATTTGTATATAGGCAGAATGAAACCCTCTCAATAAGAGATTAATTATTATTTTTTACTCTGAGCTTGTAACTGAATTTAATCATCCTCTGTAATATATAGGAGTGCTAGCTCCTAAAAGTGAACTGTATAGGTAATTAAATGTGTCCCTCTATCTGAACAAATAAGAATTTTCAATTTGTCAGAAGCATTTTCTATTTTCCCAATCTTTAAAAATGGGTAGTGAGAGCAATTGCCTTACCGTCCTTAAAGCTGTTGTAATTGGCACTTGAGAATTGGACCAAATGGCCTTGGCATTCATGCAAGGATCACACTGAGCTTGGCAGTCATAGAGGGATGGTGCAAAGCCAATAATGGTATTTGATAATTAAAAACAACCAGTTTTGAAGATATTAGGTGTTAACAGGCATCAATATCTCATCATCCACCATACTTTGTTTTGGTTGGGGTGCAAAAGAATAAGGACTAAACATGAATATGAGGTAAAATAAATCAAGGGATGCTGCTGGATTTCCTTGTTCCTTTTTCTGCTTGAAGAGCTTGTTTTTCTGCTCTTCTTTTTATTAGGGCTATCCATAAGGCAATAAATCTCTTTTCAACAATCTTTAGACAAAATGGGCATGGAGCAAAATTAGCTTTCTGATCTCCCGAATGAAGATGAATATATGTGTCCCAGGATAATGCTGTAGGATCCAATCTGGGTTGGTCACTGGGACCAGAGGTTTTGTTTTCTGAGCTTTTGGACTCATGCTGGAGTCCATCTTTTTGCTGAAGATGGGCCTGAGTCCAAAATCTCAGGAAACAAAATCTCTGGTCCCAGTTACTGACCCAGATTGGATCCTACAGCATTATACTGGGACACATATATTCATCTTGATTCAGGAGAAAGTTAATTTTGCTCCATGCCCATTTTGTCTAAAGACTGTTGAGACTGTTGATTGACTGAGATTGATTTCTGATCTGAGTTCATGTAATATATTTGAACTATGTATAAAATTAGAAATTATAAGTATTTTCTATTTGTCTGTTGCTTCAAAAAATGAATGTTTTGCCTAATCACCTCATCTCTTAGTTTTGGCTTAATTACACACTATCTTCCAGCCCTAGCTTGTAAGATCACTTAAAAATTAATGCATTGCTCTCACTGGCTCCCTAAAGAAGTCACATCTTTTGCAGTCACATGAAAACATTTGAACTAAGGAGTTCAGCTGTCCTTCACTAATTCAAACACAGATTTTCCTGTTACTGCCTGACAGGAAAAAAAATAAAACTTCTGTAAGAGGCTCTCTTAGGTGTCCCTCACTGGATACCAATTACCTTTTCTACTTTAGATCTGCATAATAGACATACTGAACATTGTTAAAGTTTAATATCAGTTTGGTAATATTTCATGAAATTAATGACTTTATTATTACTAAGCAGGGAAAAGCAATTAATTAGAAATATGCCTATTAAAGTTTAAAGAAAAAAATATGGCTGAGAAAAATATTTTATTAAAAAAAAGATGCTGTGGTGATTTTGAAAGGCAATGTGGACTTTTTGTGATTTTGGGGGGGTTGATTTTTTTTTGCAATTGACTGAAGTAGAGAAAATGATGGCTATTACCCTTCCTTTTCAGTGATGGAAAATACCTGCTGCAGCTGGAGTTAGGAAGACCATGAAGACTCCAAATTATGGAAATTATTTGTATTGGTGGAATTGGATTGAATGAATTGATGAGAAAGATGCCTGCACTTCTTTTTCCAAGTGAGATACAGAGGGATTGTGTACCTTCCTCATTGCCAAGTCCATGTAGCTGGCAATGCCAAGAAGCAAGAATGAATTTCAGCATCTATACTGAATCTGTAATGATAGTCTGGAATAAATACAGAATCTTGAAAACTATAAATTCTTCAATTACTGTGAATTAATTGAAGTGGAATCTCTTTGAAGTGCCTTTCCCCATATCTCTCACCACAAGGAATAACTTGCCTTATCTGAGATAAACATTCAACTAACTTGCTAGATTTTCTTACAACCTCTCTACTTACAATAGAGTTTTGAGACTCACCTTGTTTACTCTGGCAAAAGCAAGGTTTGACAGTTGGCTGAATGTAAATAAACACTTGCAGATCTCTGGAAAAAAGGAGGGTTAGTCAGCTGGGTGGCTGGAGTCCAGAAGCAAGAGGTTGGCTGATTGGACTCCAAAAACTGATTATGGGTCTTCAACAATTGTGGGGAGAGAGATAGGTGACTTGAAGGTAAACTGGAACATCTGGTAGAGATTGGCAGAGACAGAATGAACCACTGATGATTGGTGATAGGAATGAACTATTCTCCAGGAAAGGAGATTTGGAATCTTATAAGAATTCCTATTCCAGCACAAACTTATCTTGTGTGACAAATTTATCTTGGGTGAGAAGGCCAACCTGATTTCTTTCATTGATATTAGGATGGATAAAAATTATACCCATCTGGATTTCAGGTATGGCATCACCTGTAAGTTCAGGGCTGATGATAGAGTGCCTGTTATTATTCAGGAAATGATGATGGTTTCAAAGGCCTTACATCTCAGATAACCAGATTTCAGACTTGTTGTGAAGCTGGGCTTTAAGAAAAATCACTTTTTCTTTTGCACTGGTCTTCACACCATCTTCTCTGCCTGATCTGCTTGATGCAGATTGGTGGCGAAGTTTCTTATTCTGATGGTTCTGAAACTGCATAATTTTGTTGAACTTTTAAGCAGATTTGGAGTTCATGGTCCAGGTTAAGAACCTAACACATATGAGCATTGGGTGTAGTTTTTTGTCTTGGCTTAGTGATATGAATGTGGGAAACATTGGAATATTGAGATAACCTTGAAGAAGGAATGCAACCACCATTATGAAAACATTGATTTAATCCAGAAAACAGGAAAGGATGAGGAGAAGATCTCAATATTACCTCACCGTGACTCTCATTGGTATAAGATGGAGGGAAAAGAAGTTGTGTTAGGCTTTCAAGATTTTGTTAAGAAAGACTGAACTAGGTAATAAGACCACTGCTTTACTAAGACACTAAGAAAACCCTGCTCCAGCAGAATATAAAAATAGTTGATGAAAGTTGATAAAAATGATTGCCAATGTCTGATGATGGATATGGCACTAGAAGAAGAGCAGAATCTATATATATATAAAACAGAGTGTGGCGGGCAGGAGGGCAGTTGTTGTATCTTTCTCTATACAATTTTAACTGCTGGACCAATCTCACCCAAACTTGGCATACACATAACTTACCCTCTGACAAAAAGCACTGGGGGAGTAAGACAGCCCTAGTCCCCTGAAGAGGGGCTGTGTACCCTAAAAATCCTGCAAAGCAAACTACAATTCCCAGCAAGCTTTGGTAGGAATGCTCCACACAGAGAGGGGGAAAGTCTGTCTCTGCCTTCCTGAGTCCATGCTGAGAGGGAAGCCTTTCATTTTCTATCCCCACTCCCATATGATGATGCATTGGTATCTTCCTAGGTCAGAGTGAAGTTTAGCCTCCTGTGACAAGCATTGGGTGGGCAGAAACACTGACATGCCTTAGGTCTAGGCGGGATGATACATGGGGTGAGGTCCAAGCAGGGAAGGAGGAGGTCTAGGCCAGGGTGATATGGTCTAGGGCTAAGGATGAGGTGAGGCCTTTGGAAACTTTAGGGAAGCAGCTGGCTACAGGGCATTCATATAAATGATGTGAGGGCCAAGCAGGGAAGTCGGAAGTCTAGGCCGGGATGATATGCCCTAGGTCTAGGCCAGGATGATACGTAAGGTGAGGGCTGAGCAGGGAAGGAGGAGGTCTAGGCCGGGATGAGGTGAGGCCTTTTCAAACCTTAGGGAGGCAGCAGGCTCCAGGATGACTATACCCAGGCAAACCCAGGTAATCAGCTAGTATATAATATAGTATGGCACACCTAGTGAGATTGATATGTATGTCTATCAAAATTCTATTAGATCTGCTCTCTTTTATGGTTCTATTTAACGTGTGGATTCTATGGTATGATTTTGTTTTTTCAAAAATACCCAGAATAGCGCAATATTTTTAAAAATGAGCAAGATGATTTGATAGGAAATAATTTAATGATATTTTTTCACACTATGTGAAAAGACAAACTTTAAAAGTGACATTATAAAACTGGAAAAAATATTTATGCTATTTTATTTAAAAAATAATTGTTCTATTATTTAGCTGATATTTTAACTTTTGTTTGTTCTTTTTCTTTTTGCTAGAAACCTAAAATGTCATGTAAAAAGGTTGTGAATGGGAATATTTTCCACAAAAAAAATCTTCATTTCAGCAGAAAAGTTTTTTAAAAACAAGTTTCAAGATGCAAAATTTAATCTGGCCTTAATCAACAGCAGGAAGCCTCAATCCAGCAAGAATGTTTCACAAAAATTAATAATGTTTTGCTTCTGGAATGTGATAAAACAGATGGAATGATATTCTGCAAAAATGGCATTCAGAGGTTTTACACCACAGGCAAATCAGTTAGTAATACTTCGAGCAGCACAAGGATCAAAGAAATAACATTTTTCATCTAGCCTAGTGTTTGGTAAACAACTGTTTTCCATGGTTCACCAGTTCCATTTTTGTAAATGTTTTCCTTTGCAAAAGTCAATTTGCCTGAAAAACATAGTGCAATGAATCAGCTCAAGGTGTCTGTAATACTTCTTTCTTGGAGAACTACACATCAAAGGTTTATAGTGGTTTATGAAAAACAGTGCTAAACTGACAGTTCATTTTATGCAAGAAACTGTCTCCCTATTCTAAGATGCATTTGATCAATATTAGAAGAAAAAGACAAGTATCGGTAGAAGAATTTGTAGCTCTGGGTTGGGTCCTTAGTACTCTCTGAGCTTGGTTGCTTGCTTGCAGGCATTTCATTACCAGATTAGGTAACATCTTCAATAAAGTGGTGTGAGCTTCTGTTACATGCCCCAGCTCCTACCCACCTAGTACAGGTACTTCTTGACTTACAACCACAATTGAGCCTAACATTTCTGTTGTTAAGTAGACATTTGTTAAGTGAGTTTTGCCTCATTTGCCACAGTTGTTAAGTGAATCACCGCAATTGGCAAATTGGTAATCTGATTATTAAGTGAATCTGGCTTCCCCATTGACTTTGCTTGCTAGAAATTCACAAAAGCAGATCACATGACTCTGGGACATAGCAAAGGTCATAAATATGAACCAGTTGCCAAGCATCTGAATTTTGATCACATTGGGGATGTTATAAAGATTATGATTATGAAAAATGGTCATAAGTCAGATTTTTCAGTGCCATTGTAACTTTGAATGGTCACTAAACAAACTGTTGTAAGTCAAGGACTACTTGTAGTTTGAAAGTACGAAAATGCAAGTAGATAAATAGGGAAGGGAAGTGTGTTCCTGATAAGGTAAGCTACTGTATATAAACAGACAACAAACCTCACACTCTTGTACACTGAAGATGTAATCTAATTGGATAATGCAGTGTCTGCCAGCCAATACCTAAGCTCACAGACTCTTCAAAAAACAAGAACATATTCACTCCAAGCATATAATTTGACCAATGTTTTAATTCTGTGTGCAGAATTGTAGAAGAGAAAAGTTTATGAACAAGAATATGTAAAATGTAAAGCTTAAAGGAGTGATTGAGCTATTATCAGAACAAAAAGAGTAAACAAAAAAAACCCCTATCATTTTGCTTATAGCTTACAAAAATCTTCCAAATATGCAATGGAGTCAGAGTATATTAGATATCAGTTAAAGGATGGCTCATTGGGCATTTCTATACTGTGTTGTTTGCACTTCCCATTTCTCCAAAGTGTTTTGAAACTGGCTGAGCAATCAGCTCCACTCTTGCTAACCTCAGACTGCTGAGAATAGGCAGGGAACATAATTAGGGGTCATCAAGATGACTATTTGGAGACTGCAGGACTTGCCCTTTATTCTGTACCGACTCTTTAAATTGCAGGTCCTGGAGCAACGAAAGGTCTTGCTATCATTCTACACAGAAATGGAAAAATGATGTGGTAACTATTCTCTAACTTGATTTCAATTCATGCTATGAGAACCTCTTTGGCATTCTGAGAAACCTAAATTTGTTGCTAGAGGATAATGCTGCTTGGCTGTGACAGGGTCATTTATTCTTCCTGCATAAAAATTCCCATTGAAAACTGTGAAGATGGAATTATATAACAATTTTGTATATACTTTGGAATAATTTTAAGGCCAGTTATCAAATTAACTGGAATTTGGCATAAGGATTAAGATTGGTTTTATTAACAAAGCTGTGGAATCTATTGGCAAATTCTGAAAATACAATGCAAAATACAAAAAGCTTCTTTCCTTGCAAAAAGCTGCCCTAAATACCAACCATTAGATTTTAAAGACCTGCAAGAGTTACAAATCAGGCAGGGTGCCAGAGCACCTTGAGGAATTAAAATTATCAGCAGTGAACTCTTGCTCATTACCAGAAAAAACAGACACATGAGACAACTGGAGAATCTCTGTAAGAGGAAATTTCTTCTAACAACCAGTTCTCCAAACTGCTTAGAAACTTAACAACCAGCTCTAGCAAATAAGATGTGAACTGGTAGAACCCCTGCCCCCCCAGTGCAGGAGATAAGTCAGGATTTCTTGCAAATGTGAAAACAATTCTTTCTAATCAAAATCCACTCCAAATCAAAGTGAAATTAACTCAGGAGGTTCAGCTATCCAGGGAAGATAAAGTAATCGGAACACAGTGTCACAGTGCCAATGCCGTGTTGCTATATATGGAGGCATTTTTTTTAGATGGGAATGGATCAATATTGTTTATTATTTGTTTTGGAAAAATCATACAATCATACAACAGAGTATGATGTATCTATATTTAGAATTTGGTATATAACTGATTGTTTCATCTTTTTTTTTAGAAAAAAAATGTTGAATAGAAGAAAATATCCTCCTTAAAACTAAAAAAGTGGGATTAAAATCTAGAGTTACAAAGTATATAATGAGCATTAAACTTATATGATACCCACTCTAGCAATGATATATTTTCGATGTACAGAGATGTATTACAAAACTCCCATGAGATTCCCATCAGCATTTAATACTCAGTGATATTTTGAATCATCTTCATATAAAAAGTATTTAATTACTAATTTCATTTTATTAAATTTTAATGCTATGTGTTACTGCATTCACAAGTAATTTCTTGGTAGCTCACAAAAGAAGACAATGCAGAACCATGATCATCATGATAACACAAACACTACATACAGATCCAAAAATAGTATGTCGTATCAACCCCAAATGGCCTCCAGAAAAGCTCTGTTTTCATTTGTTTCTGGAAGGCAGATAACACTGCATCCAAACAAGCCTTCTATGGGGAAAAGGGAGAGGCATTCCAAGGGTCAGCCCTGCTAAGCAAAATAATGCCTTCTCTCAGGTTCTGTCCCCTGCTTCCCAAAAATGAGGGATACCAGCTGCTTTTCTTGGTTACATTGGAAAAGTTGGGTTGACTGAAATGGCAATATTTTTGTTAAACCTAAGTAAAAAAAAGCATTATAAGGTTGGAAATTAGGTTTGTTTATTGCTCTGGTAAATCCACTATTTTTAGACAGCCTCAAGTTTTCATTTATTGCTTAAATTCTAAATTATGCTTGTAGAAGTATGAGAAAAAAATGAGATTCTGGCTAACAAAATACTTGCTACTATATACTTTATACACTAAACCTTTTGCAAGCTCTTATGTGTTAGATAATCTTGTCTATTGCTAGTTATATCTTCTATTTCAAAACACTACAACCTATGGTTGCAAATCAAATTGGTTAAAAGTTCATTTTAAAAGTATTTTGGTTTTCATGATGTATTATTAATATAATAAATTTATTGTCTAATAACTAGCATGGATCATTTGGCATTGATAACATGCCCATCTTATTAGCTGTAAAAGTTAGAAAAATACATAGACACTCACAATATTTAATCTTTATTTGAAAAGCCACCCTTTAACTGTAGTGTTATAGTTAATACCATAATTTATAAGCTACAATGCCAGAGTTTAGACATAAAACTAACTCTAAATATGACCTACTGTGATACGTTGATTTTGTTTATGTATTTACTGCTTGGATTATGAAAAATACAGAGAGCAGCCTCTTAACAGCATAGGATGTGATTATGTTAGCAACTAAATTCTACCTAATTTGGAGCAATCGCTTTTTCAAAACACAGCAGCCTCTGGTAACAAAGGATCAATAAAAGGGAATTACTTTTTCTAGATGTGTTTCTTCTAGAGTTACCTCTTTGTATGTACAAAACAAAAGTTCCAGGTCTATTACACTTCAAGGGGTAATATGGAAGAAAGTGGCTTAGAGGGACAAACAATTTAAAGGCCAAATGTTGTTCTAAAGGAAGCTGAAAAGATTTCACATCTTTACTTCTTTCCTCAAAATAGTAATAAATTATATCAGAAAGTATGTTTGTATAATACTTGTTTATATTTACATTAAATCATATTTGTTCATTTATTTCTCAAATTTATATGCCCATGCACAAAGTGACTCTGGGTGGCATACAATAAAACTATCAATCAAAATGTTCTATAAAACCAGTTAAAAACAATAAACATAAATAATGCAAGATCATGAGGGCCAATATTACATATAACAGAGCCAGCATGCAAGCCTTCCCTTACCATGGGTCCTAAGCTTGTGGAAAAAAGAACAAATTTTGAGAGATTTTCAGAAGATCATAAGGGTTGGGCCTAACCTCATCTAGGGAGGGATGATATTCTCAAAGGGCAAGTGCTCATCTCCTAGATCATGGGTGTCAAACTTGCAGTGTCACATTATAGTCACATCACATATTGCAACTTTCTCCCCTTCACTAAATTGGGGGGTGGGGGTGGCCAGTGCATGATTCATCTGGCTTGCAGGCCATGAGTTTGACACCCCTGTTCTAGATCCTGACAGTTGGAACACCCTTGTAAACAAGACAGATTTGATGGGTCAGTAGATGTAATCTGGAAGAAGCAATCCCTCAGATAACCTGGCCTCTAGTTCAAAACATTTATTCTTCTACAACTTTGTGACAAGGAAGATTTATCTTCTCACTTTCTTAAAACACGTTTATTTTCTTCTATGAAAAGAAAGTCCATTGTCCAGATGTATTTAAAATTGGAACATTTTTTTAATGCTATGATCACTGCATGCCCCGTTAGTGGAATTATTGAAAACATTTTGTTTTTGATTACCAAATACATCCAACTCTTCATTAATAGAATAATAAAATTAATGATATCATCAGCCAGACATCTTTTGTTAAATTATTTGATTTATTTAGATAATTTTCTCACTTTGAACATTTTAGGATGATGTTCTAATTACTGTTGGTTGTAATTTGTCAGCTCTGTTCAGTAAGATAACATAAGATAACAGTAAGAAAGAGCCTCGGTGGTACAGCAGACTAAAGTGCTGTTAAGTAGCACTTAGCTGCCAGCTGCCTGCAATTAAGGCGAGTTCAAATCTCATCAACCTCAAGGCTGAGTCAGCCTTCCATCCTTCCAAGGTAGGTAAACTGAGGACCCAGATTGTTGGGGGCATTAAGCTGGCTTTGTAAAACACCACTTTGTGGTGGGTGGGTGGGTGTGACTGCCCTAATAAGCAGGTATATACAACGAATGAAGGCTAATGTTTCAAGAGATTGTAAGCCACCCTCAGTCTTCAGAGAAGGGCAGCATATAAATGGAATAAAAAAAAATGCCTATAATAATAGCAGCAAAATGCCTTAGGAAGTTCAAGTATTAGGTCATAATCAAAGTTTAACTCTTAAAACTCTGCCCCTTACAAACAAAAAATAAAAGTTGTCTTTCAAATTGCCTGGTGTTACTTAAAGTAAAAATGCAATGTGTCATTAGTACACATATTTTCCACATTCTGTTTTATTTGCGCTTATTATCATATTGTTCAATATTTCCAATGAAAAAGACATATTTTAAATTGTTCTGTTCCCAGATCAGAGATCTCTGTACTTGAATACCTATCCATGGCATAGTGCTGAAAGGTTTACTCATTTACTTTAAAATACCTCTGTTGTATTAAAAATAATGAAACTTGTGAAACAAGACAGCATAACTGCAGGTGAAAAAAGTCACATGCAACAAGGTCAAAACAAGCCAGACACAATAGCATAGCAAAGTAGAAAGAACCAGACCTTGAACAGATCTGAAAGCCAGCTGGGTTTTTTTGTATGAAAGAAGAGGAGCTGTTGCTTCAGCACAATACAGAAGCTTTCTGCAGCCTTCAGAATAATCCTTCAGGTCCTGTCATTATGAGAAGCTTTGTTTTACAATTATTGGTTCTTGGGGCATGAGGTGAGGGGGCAAAGTCTGCGTTAAAAGTAATATCCTGTGACAGGAAAATTCAGAGTTAAGGTCAGTGAAACCAAAATGCACCTATTCCTCATTTGTGTCCTTCTTTGTACTTGAGTGCAGGTGCAGGCTAAGTAAGGAATATAACCAATATTCAAGAATAATCTGAGCACAGCATATTGGCTCAGTTTATCATCAGTATTTATAACAATCAAATTAATAAAATGTTGCTAGGTAGGAATGGAAAGGCATATATCAAGTGTAAGTTGTAATTTTGGGCACATTTATTTGGAGAAAATTTAACTGAATGTAACAAGATTCATTTATGAATAGAAACAGACACTGGCAACACAATAGGATTGTGTTGTATAATATCGATTTAATATTGACACTCTTTTTGTAAATAATATACTGTTATTTGACAATAAAATGTAAACAAGCTTAAAATAAGTTACAAATGAATCCAATTTCTTTTTATGTAAAAGATGCAAAGTAAAAAATGCAATCTGAGACATTCCAATCATAAAGCATCAACAATCTATATATTAAATCTTGCCATTTTATATTAAATTTATGATACTGTATGAAGGCCAAGACAACCAACAAATCTGGAAAAATGGAAGAACACTACCAAGAATGAATGTTGTATTTTAGGTAGAGAAGAAACTGTTGCCTTCTATTGTAGATCATTAGAAAAAATCTCAAGGCCGATTGAAAAGAGCATCTAAGCCTTGCTTATATTTATCTCACTTATTCTTCCATAGACAAGGAGACCAGGTTCACTGTTAATGTAGAATCAGATACAGTGATTTCTTGTTGTGACTATTAAGATCTTTTGACTTGATACATAACACAAAAAGCCAACCTTCCTATTTCTATGGAACTGAGGTGACTCTATTTTGCTTTCTTGCTTGTAAACTAGTAAACGTGCACCAGATATATCTATGAGAATATCTATTTATAAAAATTCTAGCTGGAAGCTCTGTGATCTTCCCAGATACATATTGTACTACTTTTATCACTGCATTGCAATGATCTATATAGTACTTGATTTGGTGTTAATATAAAAATAGAAAACAATCTTATGATGGACACAGGGAGAGGTGAGGAGAAATGCAGCAAAATTCAGTTTAAAAATAATCTCAAAGTAAAGCCAGGAAATTCCCATGAAGCAGTGCTCGGTAACCATGGCAACTTGGCACAGTAGCACAGAACCTTATTTTCTATGCAATGCCATTATTCTTGAAATCTGTCTTTCAAGATGTGACAGAATCATTTCGATCTCCTGTGACCTAAAGAGATGCTAAATGCCCAAGAAATGTTAAATATAGTTAATATTTTTGTTATGACTAAAATAATTCAAAGTGTTTCATGCAAACAGCACCTCCCCAAATGGGCACATAATCAACAATAGCTGTTAATTATAAATTTAGAAGAAGGAGAAATAAAAGCAATACAAGATATGGTCAATCTTTATATTCACCCTATTATTTGATTTTTTTAAAAAGAGGCATAATCAAGGTAACATGAATGTAGCCGCAGCAACCCCTTGGTAACAAATCCCACTGGCCTAATAAAGTACCGAAAGAGCACTAATAAATTATTATCTTGAATTTACAATTATCTCAAGGGGATGCAATAAGAAAGGTGTATAATCAGGAGAACATCTTATTAACAATTCTCCAGGCTGTCCTTTTATTAAACTCAAGTTATTATACTGGAACTAAGTTGTACAATACTGTTACCAATCAATTTATTTCGAATTGGTTAAGTTTATCAGATTTATGGGATTTTTTTTCTCTCCCTTAGAATAGTTCAATAATTAATAGCAACTTCTTTTCTTTTCCTTTTTCATCCCCCTGTCCCTTTCATGTTGAAGACAACATTTAAGGTGTTTCTAGGTTGCAAAGATTAGCCAGTGACATCACCATTTCACATCCACGTTAAGGAGCTGGAGCAAATGACAGGAACTCACCCTGCCCCCATGCAACAGCACTTGTATCTCAAACGTGGGCTTTGCTAACCTTCAACTCATTGTCCTAACCATATAAACCACCACACTCCTTTTTCTTTTTGATGAAGAAGTATTGATTCTGCTCAATCTCTTGATAGTCCTTTGATATCTGACAAATGTATTCCTCTGAATAGTCTCTATGAATTATTCACTTATTTATTATGTTTTTGAATTGCCCATCTCTCTCAGGGAGGGACTCCGTGTGGTGTACTATAAAATGTTAAAATATAAAAACAGCATATAAAAATTTAGAAAATGTAGAATTTAAAAGGATGGAGATTGATTAAAATCTGTTAGAAATTAGCTAAAAAGGTAAAGGAGGGGTCTCAGGGTGGCAACCAGCCCCTGTGAACGTTAAATAAAACATAGTTTCTATTGCTGAAGACCTAGGAAACAAACAGATAATACTATTACCAGCTCTGTCCATATGCTCTATCCACTTTTTCAGTGTACTCCCTGCATACTGTAGCCTCCCTTCCTTGAGACGAAAGAAGATCTGATCTACACATTCTATGAGTATAATGACTAGTCTGGTGGAAAGACAAAAAAGGGTTTAAACATACTACAGGTAAATAATTAATGGCCATTATGGACATGTAGATGATTCACCTCTAAAAAAGAGAATATATAAATATTCTATTTGCTGGTTCATTTGCCAGCAGCTGTTTTTCTTTGTTTGTTGAGATAGTGAAAGTGTTTTTTTTTTATTTGCCTTCCAACTTTTGCTCTTTCTTTTTAACTTCAACTAGTTATTTATGTACCTGAATATAATGCTCACAGAAGCTTGTGTGAGATAGATACTAAAATTCTAGGAATGCTGCCAAAATGAGTGGTTATTTGATTACTCAACAGAAACAGACAAGGTTGAATCAAATTCAGGTAAAAGGACACAATAAAGACTTGACATGACAACTAACAGTCCCTGGTGCTTGAAATTGATTCTAGAAAATGAATTATAAAGTGACAATGGTTTAAAGTCTGTTAATAGAATCTAACCATAGTCCTTTGTCCACAAACCTACAATCAACTGAAATATTGGAGGCATGACATCTCCTATAAACTGAAAAACTAAAATGCTTTTCCAAATTTATTTAATTAAAGACAATCCTAGAGTTATGACCATAATAGGGACTGCTCGTTACAGCAGTAACTCATGAAGATCATAAATCAAGCCATCCATGTGGACAGCTCAACTTTAAGTGAATGCTGCAGTTGATAAGCTAAGCTGTAGCCTGCTATGGGCCAGTTCTATCAAAAATCTAAAATAAATGCCAATTTTTGGCAAAACTAGCATAAAATGCAATGCCTGTGGAATGTTGCAAATGCTCAGTTTCCAAGTGATTGAAGTGTGGTCACATGACCACAGGGGGCAATCACTGGCTTATTGATTCTGGATCATAAGTATCCCACAAGTAGATCTATCATAATTTTGAAATATTCCTAAGCATTTGGTCGTAAGTCGAGAACAACCTGTATTCAAAACAGTGAAATTATTATCCATTTTCACTTATATCCATATCTCTTTATACTCCAGGTTTTCGTATTGCATATAATAACATATTTTATTTCCACATAAATAAATTTTGTATATATATATTTTGAAAATGGAAGAAATTAGTTGTTAAAATAGCAAAAGCTTCAATAATAGTCTTCCCCAGATATCTAGAACACCAGATCATCCTGACACCTTTTTGTTTCAAAATAGCCTTGAAAATGTGGCTTTGCGGAAAGCATTTGGATATTAGCAAAATCATATTATCCTCAATGTATGTAATTCTATCACAAATGCATCTTATTACTAAATTTTAATTCTATTTATTGGTATATTGTAAGATCCTCAGAATCTGTATGGCCTATAAAGCAATATAAAGAAAACATTTTACCTTTCCATGTACCATATATTTTTCAGGCTGAGGCACAAAGGTTTAAAAAGTTGGTCACATTCACAAACAACAATAAAACTGGTAGAAGAGTCCTTGAACATATTAATATATTGTTGCCTTTTGGCTCCTCCTGAAGGTTTGAATAATTTAAAAATAATTCTCAATATTATCTCTTGTGATATTTCTAGGTCACTGCATATACCCAAGATCTTTAAATGCAAAGTATGAAATTTTTAATCCTCGTTCTGAGTTCAAAGTGTTTTATATTAATTCCCACCATGGATGAATGGGAAATTGACAAAAAATGCTTGCTTTACATTTTTTTTTCCAGATCACTTGACTGTCTCTAGATTGTTACTGTTAGTATCAAGGTAGTAAGCATTATGCTATTGTGCATAATACCAGGATATTAGATTAAAAAATTTAGGAGTAGCCATCACAATAACTCTGTCAGATGATAGTTGATAAAGAAAGTTACATCATTAGATTATTTTCAATTAATTATTCTACAGAATTAACTTAATTACATATTTTTTCCAAATATCTATCCCCAAAATCTACAAAAAACAGTAATCAGTAATGTTTATTATCTGCAATAAACATTATTATTATTTGAAGTTAATTGATGTAAATTGATGTAAATTGATGTAAATATTGGAGCATTGGAGCCACACCCTAACTGAAGCAATGCCTACCCTCTAGAGCAAAGTTCCCCCTGAGATTCCTGATCACCTCACTCTGCGGCGCTGTAGAAGAGCAGTGAAGGTCTGGCATTTCATCAAGGCCTTTGGCAAGGGAGTATGAGACGCCTCATTTTATCAGATTTCCCATCTTTTATCTTTATGTTTTATTGATTTTTATTGTAATTTCTTTGTCATTGAGCCAGTCAGATGGCATACAAGTTGAACATATGAAACTACTACTAATATATGGAGTTGGTTAAGATCAGGAGTATTGAAACTGAAGGCTTTTACCAGCTCAAAAGCAATCTTTGCCAACTAATTGCATCCGGATGGAAATTCAACATGTAAAAAACAATAGAAAATGTTGCTTTGTAATGAGAAGAGTTTTTCGGGGGTTGTGCTGCATATAAATATCAAATAAACAAACAAACAAACAAACAAACAAACAAACAAACAAATAAATAAAATTTTCAAACTGACTACAACAGCATCTGAGTTCCCAGAATTATTCACTGGAAATTATGCCAAAGGTTTGAATGTAGAGGTATAGTGGTTATTGCAGGCTAACTCTGTCTACAGTCTGGAGTTCAATGCTGATGAGCTCGAGACTGACTCAGCTTTCCATCCTTCTGAGGTTGATAAAATGAGGATCCAGATTGTTGGGGAAATGTGCTGACACTGTAAACCACTCAGGGAGAGTTTTAAAACACCATAGAGTGGCATATAAGTCTAAGTTTTCTTGCTACTAAGACTATCAAGTTGAAGTTTTAGAAAATGAGCAGGTTTAAGATCTTATGGGGTTATTGAAATAGACAGATATCTTGTTCATAACATACTTGATACAACAATGATTGAGAAGAGAATGAGCTTCACTATTATTGTTATTCCAGCTGATCATAGGACTGAAGAAAAACAGTTGGAAAAATTATAAAATACTAGGACTTGCAGATCGAAGTTGAATTCTTATGGATAAAGAAATCTATTGTTATATCAATTATGATTGGAGCCCTTGGAGCAATATATAAAAAACTTCCTTGATATATAGAAATAACACCCTAACTTTTTCAGACTGCTTAGAACACTGTAGATGCTACCTTAATAATTATTAGGTCCTTGCTTAGAACTTTAAATTGAATTTCCTTGGCACAAATCCAATATTGACCTGTTGAGCTGGCAGATTTATTTAATAATGTCATCTATTTCATACATTATTAATTATTAAATTTCTAAATCAAAATGTTTATTTAATCATCTTTCTTTTTGCCCTGTTAATGTTTCAATGTGCTGGCAATTCATATGTGGTTCTGGGAACTCATATATTACAAGAAATAGAAGTGAATGTAGAAAGATATGAGGACATGTGAAGAATCTGTATTTAAAATAGAGATAATCAGATAAGAAACAAAGAAACTTTTGAAGAAAATTATAATAATCAAGGCTAGAGATACCATTGCAAAAAATCAATCAAAATGAGAATGGTAAAATATGACAATTATTAATAATAATTTGGAAAAAAAATACATTATGGAGAAAAATGCATTCTTAAAGAAATTTAAGAGGTAGGGATATTAGGAAGACAAATCAGAAGTTTTATATTATAGAAGCATAATAAAGAAATCAACCCCAGTGAATACATAGATTCAAATGAACATAAATAAGTACAGTTTAGAGAAGACTTGAGCAGCAGAAGAGAAATAATGAAGAAGAAATAATTTTTAAATATTCAAAAGATAAATATTAAAACAAAGAAGTCAAGATTGAAAATTTTAGTTGTTTAATAAAACCAAATATAGCTATTAGGAATAGAGATAGATAGAAGTCAGCAACAGCAGCACTTAGACATATACCACTTCATAGTGATTTATCACACTCTAAGCAGTTTACAGAATCAGCATATTGCCCCCAACAATCTCAGTCCTTGTTTTACCAATCTCAGAAGAGTGGAAGGCTGAATCAACCTTGAGACGGTTAGGATCAAACTCCTAGCAATAGAATACAGAGTTAGCCTGCAATATTGCATTCTAACCACTGTCCCACCACTGAGATGATAGATAGATAGATAGATAGATAGATAGATAGATAGATAGATAGATAGATAGATGATATACAGATATAGACAGACAGACAATAACCTTTTCTGATTTTCAATTGACCATATCAAATATATAAAACTGATAAAAATGTAAATAAACATGAAGAAAACAATATGACAAGTTCATAATAAATCATCATACCTACAGTTAAATTCAATCTGATCTAGATACTCTGTTCTCTTCATAATGGCCTTTGTCATAAAAATCTTACTAATCTTACTAATGCAATCTTACTAATGATTTGCAGATTTTTTTCCCTGAAAAATTTCTCTTGAGGTGAATATTTTTAGTTTTTCAGTAAGAGTCCAAGTAAGTAGCCCTTTCCATATAGTACACTTTGCCGTCAACAGGAATGTGTTTGATGTCTTGAATAGCTCTTGCTCCACAAATGTAGTCCTTCTTCAAATGGGATTCCATTAAACCTCCCACATCTTATCATGGAGTTCAGTTGTTTGAATTGAGCTCTAAAAAAAAAACCCTTCTGAGATGTTGAGGCATGTAGGTTGTTAAATATTTTTCTAACTGGAAGGCTGATTTGTGTTGGATCAGCTATAGACTTGACCCATTCAAGTACTGAAATATGAGTAATACAAGACTGATATAAATCTCAAAGCAAAATAGGATAGTGACTTTGGAAATTGGTAAAAAAAAATATCCCCAAATGATGAAGCATTATGTGTCCAGCAAGTAGAATGGAAATGATCAAAAAAGGAATTTTACGAATGCAAAACTAGACAATCATAAAGAATATTAATGCAGCTTAGAAAAAAAACACAGGTCAATAAATGGGAATAAATCTTTCAAAAGAGAAGAGGCATCAGACTTAAATACTAGTAAAAAGGGGAAGAATACAATAAAGAAGTTAAAGAAGTAGATTCAGGCTGCCCCCATTTATATTTGCAGTAGATCATCCTAGCAACTCTCAAGTATTGTCTTTTATTATCACTAGCTCATGATTTAAACAGTCTTATGCCTATTTCTGAAAACAACTAATCTCTCCTGCATAAAAAAAGGATTTTATCACAGCAGCAATCCTTTCTAAGGGAAACAGATCATGCACATTCTTGAGACTAAGTATGGGGCTTTGTCTTGGGCATCTGGGAATGTGTGGGTATAATATTATTTTATGTCATTAGCAGGTCATGTTAGTAACCAGATCTTTATTAATTAACCCTAATTCCAAAACAAAAGGCAGTAGATACTCTATGTATGTTAAAATGTATCACAGGAATTTGGAACACCCTGTATGTGTGTATATATACAGTATACACACACACACACATGTACACACACACACTCATGATACACCAGGTCTAGATTATTCTCCTTTATAATATGCCACTAATAAAGCTGTTTGATTGCCATGGAGAAAATGTATCTATATGTTTGGTAGGAGTCTAAAGCAACACGGTGCCTGGAGGCGGTTCAGATCTGGATGGGGAGGAACAGGCTTCGTCTGAATCCCGCCAAGTCTGAGTGGCTGTTCCTACCGGCGTCTCAGGGTATCCAGTTAGTTCCTTCTTTAACTATAGGGGGTGAGGTGTTACCCCCTATAGATAGGGCTCGTAACTTGGGGATCCTTCTGGATGCGACCCTCACGCTGGAAGATCACGTGGGGGCCATTGCCAGGGGAGCCTTTGCCCAGGTTCGCCTGGTGCGCCAGTTGCATCCCTATCTGGACCAGGACGCCCTTCGTACAGTCACTCATGCGCTGGTGACCTCTCGGCTTGACTACTGCAACGCGC
>JANHFR010005500.1:38410-49486 GCA_032468015.1 Mimophis mahfalensis
TAATATGGCTGTAAACCGCCCTGAGTCCGCAAGGAGAAGGGCGGTATAGAAATTAAATAAATAAATAAATAAATAATGGTGTGTCTGACCCCTCCAGTGCTTGTCTCAGGAGGGCAAGGTAGGTATGTGGCAAGTTTGGGCAGGATTGGTGGAGGTGCTGAGGAATATATGCGGGACATACAAACACACATACCAAACCACAAACCCACACTGTTTTATATATAGAGAGATTTTGTTTATTTTGAAATACCACAAAATATATTTTCCCTTTCACAATAGAAACAAACTTACCTCTGAAGCCAATTGCATTTACTTCTGAGAAATTATCATAGCAGATTGTATACCCTCTTTGAAATAATAGATTTACAAAATCAGTTTAGATTTTTTTTTAAGGAGATTTGTTGTTCTCTTTACCCAACTGTCTCATCCATGTTATATTTTTTTTAACCATTACACTTTGAACAGCAATTCTGAATTAGTTTTGAAATGTACTGTAGAAATGCAATAGCAGGGGGATTTCATTTCTAGAATGAAATTTATCAATAACACATGAATAATTTTCCTATTCTTATATAAACTACAGTTCCTTGTTTCATTGTTCTACAAAACAGTGATATTTATGGGAACACTTCGCTTCACTTATTTTAAAGGGATTTCTAACACAGTGGGAAATCAACTGTTGACAGTAGCAGATTCTCATTATTTTATGTGAAAAGAAATAGGGACTACACAAATCACGCCATGAAATTATAAACTATATGTCTCTCATGAACACCATGAACACTTTGTAATTGTGCATTCTCTTCCTCTCTCCCATCTTTCATTTATCCTACAACATACCTAGAAATGGAGAAGTCCTAATCCATGGATTTAGACTAAAATTACTAGTCTACTTTCTTTAGTGGACTAAGATGTTCAAGCCCATGTGTCTGACACAGAGACAAATATTTCAGGTAAAGTTCAGATGACATCAAATTACACTTCCACAATTACATTTCTAGCATTAACACAATGGAACAATACTTGCCACTACCTTAGACTTTAATCAAATTTTAATAAACATGTATCATTTGTAAGGAAAACAATTCTACTATCATATGCTAATATATGTAATAACCACAGTTTGAAGATCAGTAAGTCATAATTTATAGGATTATTATATACCATGTGTGGTTCTTTTGTACTGACTTAACAATGGTACTGATTCATTTAGCAACAAGAAAGATCATAAAATGGGGCAAAACCAGTGGTGGGATTCAGCTGTTTCAGACAAACTGGTTGTTAAATTACCCACCCCCACTATCAAGGTGGATCCTGGGTGTTGCACTGCACTGCAATGGAGAAATGGGCAACTGTGTGGCCGGCCTGACGGAAGGAGAAAGCTACTTTCCCTCTTTCTTCTCCCTGCTCTTCTTCCTTCCCTTGTGCCGGCCGCTCTGTTGTCTCTTTCTCCATTGCAGCTCAGTGCAGCACCCAGTGACAGTGAGGGGAAATTTAACAACCAGTTCTCCCAGGGTCAGGTTGGCCGTCACAGAAGGCTCATCCTGCATGTGGCAGAGCTCGAGGACAAGGATGGGCCATGCTTCCCACCAACCTGGGTGAACTGGTTGTTAAATTATTTGAATCCCACCACTGGCTAAAAGTCACTTAACAACAGAAATTTTAAGCTCAGTAGTGGTTGTAAGTTGAGGACTACCTGTAAAAATGGAACCCTATTGATTCTGATGTGTTAGGTTGAGAGACATTGAGAGAAAACTTTAGACATTGAACAGTTTAGTGATATTAATGGTATGGAACTTCAGACACCTCCCAGATCACCAAACTGCCAAAGTCTTTATACTATTAACTATGGGACCAAAAAAAAGGGATCAGGTTGGCTTACTATTACACAGTAATAAATCAAGAAAAAAGGAGGGAGCCAGAAAGAAGCTTGTGACAAGAATTTTAAGAGGGATTACTTAAAGATAGTAGACTACTATCTGTTAATATTTTTGTTTCTACAGCTGGATCTCTATGTGGTGATGTAAAAATACATATGGATCATTTACTCAGAGCACTGCAAAACTTCCTCAATGTTCATTTGAGACAGATTTGCTTTTTACTACTTGGCATTCAATACTGGGTTCCTTTAATTATGAATTTTGATGCCATTTAGATTTTTCAAGCAAAACGTACTCCAAAATTATGGACTTCCCACAGCTGGTGATATCAGTTACATGACCAAGGAAATAAGGAAAAACAAAGCTAATTCAGAAATAGAGACTTTGAACTTTCTTTCTTAATACCTTGATTTAATTATGGGGCATGAAAACAAAATTAATTGTTTTGGCTGTTTGTTCCTTTAAAAACCAGTGTAAAATATGGGAAGGGGACAGAAATAGGGGGACAATAAAAATAAAAAAGCCAGTTTTGCCTAGTGGTTAAGAGAACAGGACAGAACCTAGGAGATCATGAGTTTCTGTCCTATTTTTACCATGATAGCCAGTTGGGCGCCTTCAGGCCAGTCAATCTCTATCAGCCCAACTCATCTCATAGGATTTTGCTTGTGAGAAAAATGGGAGAAGGAAGCAGTATTAGGTATGTTTGCTGCTCTGAGTTATTTATAAAAGTAGGATAAATACATAAATAAAATATAGAAATGTTCCACTGGAATTTCTCATTCATGAAGAAATAATTTTCTTGTGAACCTTCAATGCAATGCTTTGGTAGAATGTTTTTGTGTACGAGTACATGGTGTACCTATGTGAGACAGATAAAGGATCCCATGGAAGATAGAAATGAAGAAGAAGCAGAAAAAGCAAGAAGGTTGGTGATGAAAGAGGAAAATATGAAACAAAAAGAAAAGCTTACTATAAGAAACCCTAGAAAGCTAAAAACCAATGTTTAATAATGGTATTGGAATAAAATTGCAGTACCATGAAAAAACAAAAAGCTGTGAATTTATGGATATAGTAGATCCAAAACTGATTTTTTTTTTTAAATTCAGAGGGAGCTCTTATTTTGGAACAGCAAGAAATCATTCTTCTGATTTTCAAGAATTGGGGTTTGGAATACATTTGAAGGCCCAAGAAACAAAACAAAAGAGTTCAGAGGTCACTTACAGTCAAGGCTTTTTTGCCATGGATTCCTTTGAGAGGAATTGTTTCAGTGAACTTTGCAATGAATACCTTGCATAAGAATGCACAGATATAAACTGCATAGGAAACTAATTATGATTAAATACAGACATCAAAATATTGAAAAATAATGAATTTGTAACTTTATTAATCCATTAAATCAATAGCAAGACAATCTTTTTTTAAAGTATATTGAAATTTACTGAAGTTAACAAATATTTCAGGGGCTAGACATCATAAATTACATTGTTATCTACATAAATTAATGAATAAAAAGATAAATTTAAATTAAAGGATTGTGAAAATAAGATTGTAGTTTTTCCCCCATCCAAGTGAATTGACCCTCCCTGAAATCTACCTATGTATCTAAAAAGGGTATATGGACCTGGGTTAAGAACCACTGGCTTAGACTATAAAGGATTGTTCTGTGAAAATGGGATTGATTAAATCCCTATATGCAATTAAATTTCTTGCATGAGGATTCATAATCTTTATTTCATAATGTTGTGATTTGTTTTTTTTTTTAATCATACATATCAACTCAAGTTCCATGTCAGAAATAGGGGTGAATATAATATAATAAATATTGGCAAGAAGAAAATAAATTATAGGTTTTAGACAAATGGTAATAACATATTAGTAATTTATCCTTAGGAGGTATGTTTTATTAGAAGAGAATGGATTTTTTCCCCCACTGGGCCATGATATCGTTGCTGTCACTATTTCACCCACCTCCTTGCTGAACTATATATGCATTCCATTATCATAGGGACTTTCCCATCACAGAAAACCCTGATTATATGAAGCACTTTGAGCAAATAAATAATATAGGGTGGTTTTGTTTTAATGGTCATTTCTTTTTAGATTTGAATAAATCAAGGCCAGCCCTACATGTAATAGTATCATGGTGTTAGAGGAACAGTTCCCTTTTCCTTTATTCATGTTTATATTTAATAAAGAATAATATTTTTTTAATCCTTCCCATTTACATCGATAATGTTTAATTCTGATGCCACGTTCCTTGTTTGTTTCAAAACCCACAATCAGTAGGCATTCAAAATGAAACAATATATCCTGATAGTAAAACCTATTTTTAAGGGAGTAAAAAAAAATATTGATGCAATTGTTTTCCTCCTCTGGCTTCTTATTTGAACAACTCATCGAATATAGCTTTTAGGGCATTTTTAGACATAGTACCACATACACTAAATTGCAAGATTTTAACGTTTTAACTTACAAATGGCAGGAAGGTAAAGTTATATAATACAGATTAAGGTGGAGGAGCAACATCAGCAAACCTACTTTCATGAAATAACACTTTCAATAATTCTGTTGGTGCATTTATAGCTGAGCCTATTATTAGGCAAAGGGAGGATTTAGATGTTAAGAATGGACAAAATATCTCATTTTTCTTTATTATATTTTTGTTGTATTATTACGCTTTAGTGACATCATTCCTGATCTTATCTGCTGGGTACACTAAAGCAACTTGCTTCAGGAGCAAATCGTAGGCAAGCGGCACCATTTATTGTAGCAGTTTGTGTGGTTTATAACACATTCAGTAAAATGTAATGTGAAATGGAGAGTGGCTGAAAATTCCCTGGTTCATATGTTAACCAAGCAATACAGTTACATTGCCAAGACAATTTATTTCCAGAACACACAACCAATATACACATACTATATATACTTAAATATTTTGACATTCTTTCAAATAGAAATATTTTGAGTCCCACTGATTTTAACAAAAGAAAATTGGGTATTTCATTTTCCACTTGAAGTCAGTGACACTAAAATGCTTTGGATGGTTTGCACTTCATTTTTAATTATTGTATACTGATGCACTAATTAAGTTTCAAACTTACCAAAGGATGTGGCAAGAATTACCTGTTTTTACTTATTCTCACATACAGATTTAAATAACAAATTTAAGACGACAAATAAGGCCTCTTTCCCAAAAATCTTAGACAACCTTTCTTTTAATCTTCTGGATCTCCTATCCCTCTTGTTGTATTCATGCTTTGAGCAATACACATAAAGTTAAAAACCTATGCACAAAACAGACAAAACTGTAGCCAAGCTTCTAGAGTAGACAAAAGCTCTGCTCATATGGTACTCAGACTTACATTTCACAGCAGTGGACCCTGGGCCAACTTTTTCGACTCAGCTATCTGGTGGCTTCATGATTAAAGGCTGCCTCTGACAGATATGCTTTGCATTTGGAGGGCAATGAAAACAGAATTCATACCTCCAATGGTTAGTTGAATTCAACTTCTCCGGGGCCTGCCTCCAATTGTGCTTCCAAGATGCTCTCTTAATCCTGGAAAAGTCTCTATTAATCCATCCCTATCCTTTCCTCCTCATATTTTCTCCAAACAAATATTGATGTTTGGCATCACCTTTCTAATACCATATACTGTACACTCACGAAAGTTTTTAGCTATTATCAATTAATTCTCACCTACATTTATGCCAATCTCTGTCATATCTTTAATCCATTCATAATTTTTATACTGGTAAACTTCGCTAACAGACTATGTCACCTATATGCTTTTCACAAGATAACATTAGATCATAGTATCACGGCCCATGTGTGATACTATATTCATATAGTAATAGAATTCATATTCAAGATACAACAAACATTCTTTTAAAAATTGGGTCTGTTTCTTTTCCTGATCCTTACCAACTAAGCTTTTCTTGTAAAATAAAAAAGCATACCTACCTCCCACCAACATAATGTATCAACACTATATACATATACAGTACTTGCATCACTCAGACATACTTTACAGTATATAGATGGTTTTTAAAAGAATGGGAAGGGAGATAGAAGGAAGGAAAGAAGAAAGTCATGTAATACCTTTACTTTTACCTATGGATTTGATGAAATGGTTCCATGAAGAAAGTATTGCCAGACGGAAGAGAAACAAAAGAGAAACAACAGTAAGAGTTGTGTGTGTAAATGTAAATGCCATCACAGTCCAAAGCATGAAAAGAGACAAAGCTTGAGGCAAATGTTTGAAGACAAATGGAGATGCAGTTGGTGTCACATTTTAAGAATTACTGCTTTCCAAATTTCATGTACATGCACAAAAATACAGAAGTAACCCATGCTTCATTTTTCAAAGTCATGACACAAAAGTAACATGAACACTCAGTTGGATGAGCAAGAATTTGCACAAGGTGATGAGTACACATCACTAATTCCATTATGCTACAAAAAGGTCTTCTTAACATTCCATAAGCCAAAAACAAATGGTTTCTGCATTTTCCAAACAATCATGCATTAATGCAAAGCAGATTACTTTTTTTTGGGGGGGGGGGTATAAGTCAACTATCTTCTTTCATCTATCTGAAGAGTGCATTTCTGCTTTTATGATCATCATTATATTTAATCTCATGGCAATTTCTCAATATGATTTTTAGAAATGGCACCCTTTTAACAATTATTTTATTGTTAGTGGGAAGAGGAAAACAATACAAAAACTAGAACAAAAGGGTTCAGGAGCAAATAGTAAAAAAAATAAATAACAGCAACATATGATAGATCTATTTATAGACACAGAGAGCAAAAAGAGAGAGAGAGAGAGAGAAACGAAAGATGTAACTAGGACTATGTGATTATTTACAGCCTGAGACAGCTCACAAGCATTTGGCCATCATTTGTTATGATGGACTTTGAAGCAGCTACACAAAAAAGAAACAAGGAATTTTTATAAAATAAAATAAAATGATTGAAGCAGAGTGGAAAAGGAGCAGAACCCATACCTTGGTCGCCCATCATCAAGTGCGCCAGACCTTAAAGGGAAACAAGAGCACAGTCAGCAATGAACAAGGGTTCAAGGGAAGATGGTACTGTCACAGTGACTTTTTAAATTTCTTTGATAACAGGTGTCTGTCTCCTGTGGGGCATTTGCATAATACTGCAAAGTTAAAGGAGCATGTTTCAACCACCAGTTGGAATTCTTTTGGAGGTGGGAATGGGACAATTGCACTATTATTTGAACACAATAATTCTGAATTACCTTTCATCTTCTTTAAGAATTAAAACGGGTTTTAATGACAAAAATAGTAAGAAAATGATTTCAACTTCAACCAATTCCTAGAATATTTGTTCATAAATCTCATAAATACTTGGATCACATTTTTTTTTTTTTTTTTGGCTAAATGGATGCTTCATCCTGCAGTTACAAAATAGTTTCTTGTTATTTATTTTTTTTTCTTTTCCAAACCTGGAGTAGTGTCAACCTGAAGAATGGGCTGGGTCTGATCTTTTTCCTCTCATTGAAAATGAGCATATCAAATAATTAAATAAAACAATTACTTTATCACATTGAAATGAAAATGCAAGGGACATCTCCTTGTTTTTGTGAAACATTCAACCTAAAATAAATACATTTCTGAATATCTTCATCATCATCATCACCACCACCACCACCATCATCATCATCCAGTGAATGGAAAAACAGTATAGTATAAAGTGGAAGGGGGAGTCCTTGTTATCAGTTGCTTTGACCAGCTGAAAATGAATTATACCTTTGGTTCACCAGAATTGAGGTCTGTTTCTTAACTATTGTTTTCCCAAATTGTTGGAACTATTGTTAAGAAATGTAGGTTATACAATTCCTTACCAACCAAATTAGCTAAAACATTTTAAAACTATATTTTCCTAAAGAAACAAATGGGGGATTGGGGACTGAATTTTCCATCCTCTTAAAAGAAATATACATCATGTTCAATTTTACAAACATTAATAAAAATTAACTTTATATGAAAGAAACAACTCAATATAAGTCAATTAAAAACAAAGCCATAAAATAATTTTCTATTCCTTTGGAAAGAGGATAGAAGAGTCACAAAATACAATTTCATGAATTTCATTCTTACACATTTCTTCACACAAATAAGCTTTGAAAAATAATATGCTGGTTTTCACTGAAAGGTAAGATTCCTAAACTTTATTAAGGTTTCTACTGCACATAGAAAACTGAGGATATATGCAATAAAAAGGTAACATGATCTCCTAAATTAGGAATGCTTTAAGAAACAAAGTTCACATTGTAAATTTCGTATTATCAGTCAATGAAAGAAATAAAATTTTGAACAATATAGCAAATTTGCACCACAACCTTGATTCTGTTACAAATATCAGTCTTGCACCTCTATAGTCATCTCCATAATTACAGTAACTGTTTTTATTGTAAAGGAATCTATTGCAAGTAAATCCCACTATAGGCAGCAGAAGTTACTCTCAAATGAGTTATAAAAGCAGTCCTAAAATTAAATCCAAAATGTATCTACAGAAAGTATCTTCTGGGGATTATATTCCACAGAACTCAATGGGATTTATTGCATAAATGCACCCCTCCTCCATTTTCTTTTTTATGCAGATTGATAGTTTTTTCTAGCAGTAGAAATAGTAATATATATACAATCATCAAAAATGTATAACATAAGAAATATACAGCTATTCCTTTTCAAGGAATGTTGTAGAGAAAGTGGTCTCATGGTGAACGGGTGACATGGATTATCTGAACCACTTTCAGGCTGGGAATTAGGACTGAGTCAGCGTTGATTGTGCTCCTGAATAATTTCGGGCAGGAGCTTGATAGAGAGAGTGCATCCATCTCTGCTCTTCCTGGCCTCTCAGAGGCTTCAGTCATAGTATCCTTCTGGACTGGCTTCAGGAATTGGGAATGGATGGCACAGTGTTGTACTGATTCTCCACCCTCTGGGGTTTGTTTCATTTGATGATGATAAGAATGAAGAGGTACAGCATGTGACTCCTGCTTTGTGGGGTGCCACAGGCTTTATCTCTTCCCTCCTATTTCACATCTACATATGGCCACTGGGTGAGGTGATCTGATGTCTGGGGTGAGGTATTGTCAATTCACTGATAATATCCAATTTATATCTCCCCCCTTGGGATGCCTGAGTGATGCCATGGAGTCCTGCCCCAGTTCCTGGAAGCTGTAGGAGACTGGGTGGGCACAAAGGGCTTTGGCTCAAACCAAGCAAGATGGAGTGGCTGTAGGTTCTTGGGCTATCCATCTCTGGTCCCAGAAGAGATGGCACTGCCTTAAATGGACCTGATGCACAATCGTCTTGGACTCACAACTCCTGCTGGAACAGCAGATGGTTGCTGTGGCTAAGAGAGCCTTTGAGCTGGGTGCCAGTTGCTTTGATTCCTCGATCAGAGGGCTCATGACCTCCCACTTTGATTACTGTAACACATTCTATATGCTGCCCTTGATGAGCATTTGAAAGTTTCAGCTGGTACAGAAGGCAGCTGCACGGGTTACAAATGGTGTCAGCTATTCAGCGTATGTATCATCTTTCCTTCAGAGGATGCATTGGTTTTCAGATAGAATTCTAGATTCTGGTACCCATGTTATTTATGGTTTCGGACTGAGTTAGCTGAAGGGCCATCTTCTTCCAGTTGTTTTTATTCGTCCAATCCAGTCCAGCAGGATGAGTGTGTACCTTGGGCATGCCCCAACCAAGGAATGTCAGCTGACAGAGACCAGGAGTTGTGCTTTTCTGCATAATGCCTGCCCTCTTAAACATGTTTCCTCCTGAGATTAGGATGGTCCCATCCCTGCTGGTCTTTTGGAAGACCGTGAACACCTGGTGGTGTCCTTCAAGTATATGAAGTGCTTTATTTCTTGTATCTGAATTTGCCCATGTTATTTGTTAATTATATAAACTTGCACATTGTTCTGCGACCATAATAATGTTAAACTTATTTTTTTTAATGAGCAACGTTTAAATTTTTTTTGTTACAAAATGTAATGATCTAAAATAAAACAGCTAAGTATGTATGAAACATTGACATATGAATACTTCTTACTGTGTGAAATGAAATTCTTAATAGGGATTGTTGCATATAGCATGAGGACAACTAACCTGCCAACTTTGCTACATTGTCTTTATTTTATTCAGTAAAATGTGAAAGTCTTGGTTGATCAAAGCCACAATCAGTGATCAGGGGAGTAAAATATTCAGGAGTCATGTGTTAATGATTATGCAAGTGACATAAAAAGTGCATGATAAAGAAAATGAATTAGCTAAATAAACAAAAAGAAGAAAACAAAAAAAGCCTCTGAAACTAAAAAATATATATGGGGGGGGGGGTATAATTTGTTTGAATCAAAGTGACTTGATCACATAGAGTATTTTTGATGAATGCCTAAAAGGAAATAAAATATAGACTTAATTATGAATGTAAGTACTCAAATATATGGCAGTAGGTAAGGTTTTTTTGTACATGTGCATAGATGCATATGTGTTGCATGTTATGATTTAATGAAGGATGAAAGAACTTGCAGTGATATGTTAAAAAAAATTAAATGAAAGCAATAATACATGATATGAAGCAATCAGCTAGAAACAAGAAGAATGAAATTAAGGTACCATTTAGACACCCAGGAACAAACGAGAATGTTAATTACAGAGCCACAGTGGCTCAGTACTTAGAGTACAGTACTACAGGTGATTTCTGTTGACTGCTGGTTGCCTGAAATTTGGCAGTTTGAATCTCACCAGACTCAAGGTTGATTCATCCTTCCACCCTTCTCAGGTGGGTAAAATAAGGATCCAGATTGTTGGGGGCAATATTCTGACTCTGCAGACCGCTTAGAGTGGGCTATAAAGCACTGTAAAGCAGTATATAAGTGCTACTGGTACAGGTAGTCTTCAACTTATGACCACAATTGAGCCCAAAATTTCTGTTGCAATATGAAACATTTTGTAAGTGAATTTGTCCCATTTTATGGCCTTTCTTACCACAGTTGTTAAGTGAATCAGTGAAGTTGTTAGGTTAGTAACATGGTTATTAAGTAAATCTGGTTTCTCCATTGACTTAACAGAAGGTCGCAAAAGGGGATCACATGATCTTAGGACACTAACCCAGGGTGGGCTGCTATGGGTTCACATGGGTTTGGGTGATCCTCTAGCT
>JANHFR010005501.1:7279-19729 GCA_032468015.1 Mimophis mahfalensis
GGAACGGATTAAATTCGTAAGTAGAGGGACCACTGTAGTACGTAAGTCTAACTTCTATTGCTATCTCTTGATTTTAATTTAATCAGATTCTTGATCTAATCTGCTCGTTCTGAACTATGAGATAGTGATAGAAGAGTTAATCAAGCAAGCTATTTGGAAAGTTTCTGAAATAACGAACAGCTCAGACATTTTTCTTTACTGACCTCTCGTGTTAATTTTAGTATGAACTTCGAGTTGAGGATCTCTTGAAACCATACAGGGCCACCAAGGATATGTCCCCACTTTGGACCAGACAAGATCTCCCACCTCAAACTTGCAATCACTTGCTTCTTGCACGGGAAGCGAAGAAGCAACCTGCTGTGCCTACATGAGAATCACGGGGGGAAAAAAATACATTGCATGAAGGTGAAAAGATGTTATTACAAATCAGACATTCTGATGCAGAGCATTATATGGCACAGGTCAAGGGTCGGCAAACTTCAACAACCGAAGAGCCATTTGGACCAATTTCCCACAGAAATGAAAACACCAGGAGCCACAAAACCTGGGTGGGTGTGGCCAATTTACCGTCACTCACTCCCAGAGAGAGAGAGAGAGAGAGAGAGAGAGAGAGAACGAGATATGAGAGACAGGGAGAAAGAGAGAGCCAGCGAGCCTACAGTCTCTGCTGGCTTGCGCACTCAAGGAGGACCCTCCCCATCCCCTCCCCCCCATTTGCTGCTCTCTGAGTCTCCGCCTTCAGGCATTGTCCGTGCGGAGAGCTAAGAAGCCGCAGCTCTGGGCTGATTCCCTCCCCCGGCTGAAGAAAGCTCCAAATGCTTGAAGAGCCAACACTCAAGTGGTCAAAGAGCCACATGCGGCTTGCGAGCCGCGGTTTGCCGACCTCTGCATTAATCCAACAGCACTTATTTGGCTTCAGACTGTCCTAGGGAATATGGAGTAGAGGGAATTTTTATTGTTTCTTGAGTGCTGTGAAATGTCATAATGGAAAATTTTGTCATTGTTTGCTGTTATTCAAAGAAGTAATCTTTGGAGCTCTCATATTAATGTTTATACTACTGGAAAGCAAAAATATGTTGAGGCTACTTGCTTTAACAAAAATGATATTAATGAACCATCTACAAATATTGGAATAATCAGTGCTATCATACTGATGCACAGAATAACTTTAAGGGGGGGTTAATTTGCTTCCATGTAGAAATATTCCTTGCCACGTTTGTTAAATTAGTAACATGGTTATCAAGTAAATCTGCCTCCCTATTGGCTTTGTTTGTCAAAGGTTGCAAAAGTTCATATGACCCCGGGGACACTGCAACTGTCATAAAAATCAGTCAGTTGCCAAGCATCTGAATTTTGATCATGTGACCAAGGGATGCTGCATTTGCTGCAACCATCATAAGTGTAAAAAATGACCATAAGTCACTTTTTTCAGTGCCTTTGTACCTTTGAACTGTTACAAGTCATATACTAACTGTAAGAATGAAAGTGATCTGATGTTGTGTGTGAGGATGGTGAGTCTATGCATGGAAGTGTAGTTGTAGGGTTAATTATACATGAAATGACATTCAGTTGACTTCACATAATCTGGAGAGGGACAGCCAAAGGACCAGAAGTTGCCCAGAGGTTGTAACATTTTAAGGTCTGATCTGTAGTGTTACATATACTTTGGAAAGTAGAAAATCATACGTAGGTGATAGTTGCATGCATAGGCTAGTGAACATAATAATGGTAATAATGAAAGTACTGTAGAATATTCTGATTGAGTGCAAAAGAAATGTTATTCTGTTAGTGACATAAATGGATGAGAGAGAATGAGATAAAAGAATACAGAAAATGATTAGACTGCTTAGAGATTCAGAAATGAGTTAGATTGATGATTGGTGAGTATTAGGCTATAAAAGTCTGTTTCAATTGGATGATTAATTATAAGTCTGTTTCTATGTGGATACAGCAGAGGAATCAGTTTGCAAGTGCCAGGACTTGATTTTGAGAATGAGGATAAGGTATAAGAAATAGAATGAGAGAAAAGAATTGCAGGAAGAGAAAGTACTGTATGAAAAAGTATTAGGTCAATATTTCCATGGGATGAATAAATGCAAAGAAAGTCGGATTGTGCTGAAAGGAAGCGTAAGACTCAAAAAATATTGGATAAAGTTAATTATAACCTCAAAAAGAGGGGTGGGAAATTTAAAGACCAATGTTAGTGCATAATTTGGTATATCTACTATATGTATTGGAAATTAGGAAAGCTTGCTGGTGTAAATAAAATATGGAGTATGAGGAAACTCTGCTGCTGTATGCTAGATTTAGTTTCCTTGCTACTTGACTCTTTTTCTTTAATTTCCACAACAGCACTTACTTGAGAATCATATAATAGATTTGTACATTTTCTTGTGTGTCTGCTTCAGTTTTCTAAGATCAGATACATAAAGTTCTTTCCTATACACTTGAACACTACAATTTTTCTTATTTTGAATTCAGAAGTTGGACAAAATACACTTTGGTTAGCCATATTACCTTCATTTGGTAGATAGTGTAGGCCTCTTTTTACATAGCCATCATTCAAATGACTTTTATTTTTTAAAAAGCCACCCTTATTATTTTTATAAATAATTCAATAATTCCTCCTCCTATTTTTCCCACAACAACCCAGTGAAATGAGTTGAACAGCCATTATAATGGCACAATTTTGTCCTTTTTAAATAAAAAAAATGATCATAATTAAGGAGAAAAACCTTTAAGAGACCTTCATTATTAATTATGCCTATATAATTTTTTTAATATATATGATTGATTTAATATATATGATTGATACATAATCAATTTGAAGCATTGCTTATCAGATGGCTCAGTACTGAAATACATTGTTTAGAACTTTGAAGAAAACATTGTATTTAACTGAATTACTTGGAATAGAATTTGCAAACACATAAGCAAACACTCAAATGAGTGTTACTTTAGTTTCCCATTAATTTCATACTAAATTCTGGAGCTATGCTTATAGCTATCAGCAACATTATTTATCCTATCAGATATTGAATGTTCAGTAAGGAAAAAATTAGTATGAAATGCTGCTTCCTGAGATTGGTTATTTTCTTGCAAGCTTTTGATTAGCCAAACTAGGTAACATCATCAATGCTAGAAAATTAGTAATTCTCACAAGTCCCAGAAAATTTTAAATAATATTTGTAACTATGAAAATTCCTCTCATTCTGGAAAACCACTGTCGTTAACTTGAGGGTAGGCAGTATGTTATATACTTAGGAAAAAATTAATTACCTTTGTTCAGGGTCAAACTATATCACATATAAGCTCCCCAAATTGTACCCTACCTATTCAATAACAAACAAGAATACAAAAGTTAAAAAATGAATACTGATGCCAATTTGATCTTTTTTTTATATAAACAAGGATTTCAGAGAATTTGAAACCCAAAGAAAAAAAGGAAAAGAATAAACTTAAAATTGCAACATGAAACGTAGAAGGAAATAGTCATAGACAAGGCAATATGGAAATTGTCATAGAAATGGCAACATTCAGTAAAGCAATGTGAATATGGAAATCTCATATTTCTTTGGACCTTCATCTTCATTGGAGGTAACAGTGAACATTCCCCAGATTGTACTAGTTGCTGCGTAGTACTCCTAGAATTGGGTCTAGAAAGAGGTTTACACCTTCAAAGCTTATATTTCTATTTTTTTATAGTCATTCATACTATAACTAAAATACATAGTCAGTTAAATATATTTATTATTTATTCTTATTTATCAGCTATTGAAATTTTGTGAAAAATGCTAACTCATATAGTAAATCTTTCTTGCTATATATAAGGGGATTCTGGTAGAACCTTTTCTGAATAACTAAGTTTATTGAAAACCAGAAACCTTCTTGGCCCAGCCCAATACTGGTTTACTCTACTTGGTGCAACTTGAACCAATAACCATGCCAAGAGAGGAAACTGATACTTCATTTCTGTGCAGAAGTAAAGTTGTACACCTGCGATCCAAGTCCAAATCAAGTGTGTTGCTGATATTCAGCAAACTGTTTTAATATCATTAAAACAATACATAAACATCAGAATACTTTTCCTGATTTATTAGCTTGAGCTAACACCTCATAATAAACATGAAAGTATATGTCATTAGCTAATCTCTACACTTCTGGATGTGTTTTTTAACATGCTAATGATGAATTTTTACCCCTAGATCTTGGCCACACATACCTGACCACAGCTTATGTTAAATGCCATGATACTGTTCTCTGTTCCAGTAATGGGCCCAATTGCAAAATTCTTAGGCACAGTTGCAAAGCCACATCCTGCTAGCTAGACAGACACCTCTTACGAATGAAACATTTGTGCTCATTCTCTTTGCTCTTTAGTAGAGATGCTAAAGCAGATGCTGTCTGACTGCTAATTTCAGCAAAACCACAGATAGAAAGAGTGGCCCTGGTTGAAACTAATTCATGTCTGCAAAAGTTTGCTAATTGTTGTTTGCTAATAATTAATATTCTTAGCCGTCAGCTTTACTTAATAAAAGTTGCTCAGAATAAGTCCAGTAGCAGGCTATACCTCTGAAAAATCCCCCCCCCCCTCTCATGCACACACACAACCAAACAGGGACATAGAAATTATGCACAGCTTTGTGTATGGGGGCTGTATGTCTATTCTAAGAGCTTAATGGAAAATGGACCCTATATTCAGTTCTGATAGATGGATGACCTTAAGAAATACAAATTATGAATAAAGTAAATAATATTTATGAGCCTTTTAGTACTTTTTAATATTATTCATGTAAATAGGGAATTTAAGTCACTCAGAGTAAATTTGACTGGAGAACATGTAAAGTCAATAAAACACTTGAATAAATAAGATAATAGTACAACTTTTGAAATATAAAACCTCAAGATTGCACAATTGCACAAATTTTACTTACAGTATAATTCAAGTGATATAAATAGGCATTTTGCATAATTACAAGTTCCACATCACTTATTGTAGTGGAAATTGGTCCTTTAACATTATGGAATGTAAGTCCTAAAGGTGCTTTTTCAAAAGGTACCTGGACTTTCTTGTTTTTCTCTGAAGATGTTTCTCTTATCATCCAAGAAACTTCTTCAGGTCTTTGGGATAACTATGACCTGGATGAATGAGAATCTCCATAGACATTTAGCTATGCAATGTACGCTGGCTTTGTCTTTCTTGGGGGTGTGGAAGTAGATCTATATTCTACAAAAGTGTTTACACTGTAGAGAGTTTAAATAACACTGACATAAAGAGAAATAGAGTTTTGGTTCATACTGGTGGGAAAGGGCTTCTTTGAATCCTTGGGTCATGGGAAGATATTTAACACCATTTCCCTAGGTTTTTTTTTTATTAGCAGATATATCTGACCTGAAAGGAATAGCAAGATCTAAAATCATGTTTCTAGGTAACAGATAAATAAGGCATCATGTGCTGTCTAGAAAAGTAGTGTTTGCAAAATTTGTATGCCTTTGCTTTACTCCTTCCCTTTTATAATATTAAAGCCAAGAGAGAAAGAAATTATTGAAGTTATTTATGTACAAAGAATTAAGTGATGATGATGTAAGTATACCCGACCTACTGCTGAATTCTCTGTCTTAAAAGTAGCAGAATAAATGTTTTTGTGCACTATATTTGTTAACTCAGTCAAATGCCTAAATGGAATCCAACTAAATGATGATTTTCTTCATCTAAATTCCTTTACTTTGATTCTTGTTTTGTTGAAAGTGTATATAACACCTAAGTACAGCAGACATTTTGCTGAAAGTATATGGATTGCCACAACAGTTGAAAGCAGCAATACATCCAGTTTAATGCTTTAGCTGATATTGGTTCAGAGAAATATCTTTTACATTTTTAAGGGATATAAATTGTTATGTTGGGGGGGGAAATGCATTTAATGTTATTGCCAAATTGTGTTCCTCTGTTTTTAGTTTTGCTTTCTTGGTTGTCTGATAACATAAAGTATAAATGATACTTTATGGAAATGAAGACAGGATGGTTCCAGTGCATAATGCTCAATTAAAATGTGGTTTCTGTTCACGTCCTTAATTTTCATACCTAATTCTACTGCTGCCTAATCTGGTAGCCTACAGATGTGCCATGCACTGCATTGGCCAGAATTTCTAGTCTTTAGATCTGTCATTCATTGCTTAGCTGGTCTAAACTAGACATAGTGATAGTATTTATATTTATTTATCTTTCAATAAAGTGTGTCACCTGGTACGTGATTTTGAACTGTGGGTATTTTTTCCACTGCTTTGTGCAATGTTCCTCCGTTCTTTTACATAAATTGCCAGGACACCACAGAATCGTCTTTCCCAACTTGGTGTCCTCCACTCTCTTGGGTCTAGGACGACTCCCAGAATACCTAATCTGGATAGCCAGAGCAGAACCCAGAGCATGAATTCAGAGAAGTAAATATTGTTACTCCCTGATATGCAGCACTATACTTCCTTTATTTTAGAAGTACTCTGCAGCTGCTGAACTTTTATTATTTATTATTTCTGGCTTTCAGCAACAACAATACAACCACAGCTAACATAGCTAAGTGAGTATAACGCAGGGCTAAAGTAATATTTTGTTTGAATACTAATTTCATTGTGATTACTTCAAACTTTCACATGCTAAGTGACGTTCTCATAGTGTTTCTTCTTCTACGCTTGTGGTAGTCTTGCAAAGGGGACCCAAAAAGTATTTAATCTCTTCTTTCCTCTTCCTAATGAGTGGTTGCAGTGGTTTGGTATATCTCTGGTATCTCTTTCTGGAAAATCCTGTTGTTTTTGCAAGTTCTGCAGGAATAATGCCTTGGCTGAACAAAAAGACAGAATAGGATCATGAAGGCTTCTTTGATCCAGTGTCTCAGAAAACAGTGTTAAGTGGGAAAGATGAAAACCATAAATGAAGCTGGTAACATAGGGCACCCATCCCCTTACCTTAGCAGTTGCACAAGTATTCTGAAGCAGCCTGTAATTCCTTTCGTTTCGACCAGATGCATTTTGATAAACTTTAAGAAGGAAAGAGACCATTATACAATCACCAGTGAAAACATGCCATTTTCCTGCTGTTCCTCAGATGAAGTTTTCCTTTTCTTTTCTACTTTTATCTGTATTCCACTATTTCTCCTCCAAGAGCCATGTCTTCATGGAACTGGCTCCCTATCCTAATTTATCTGCTGTATTTGGGTAATAGGTCAGCTTTGGCAGAGGTAATACCACAGTTTATTTTGGCAATCATGATGAACTTCTCCATGGTTGTAGGAAACAACAGAGTTCTTGATGCCCCTTCTTTATATTGGAGGAGGCCATGGGAAAACGTAGCTAAGGTTAGACAAAGTTAGGAAGCTGCTCTGGGGGCAAATGGTAGAGGCAATAATAGATGCTTAACAGATATTTTGCAATTTGCCATTTATCTCCTAAGCCATGGGTGTCAAACTCGATCACACAAAGTGATGTATCACAACATATCATGACATTTTTGCCCTTGCCGAGCTGGGTGGGTGCAGCCTGTGCATGATGCATCTGGCCCATGGGCCACCTGTTTGACACCCCTGCCCTAAGCTATTTATCTAGTTTTACTGTTACTGCTGTTGAAATAAAATTGAATTGTCATGCTAGATAGCATGGAAATGCTATGTTATTTTTTATTTAATAGCAAAACGTCTATGCTCAGAGAATAATTCTGTTCTGTAGCTTCCATGAGGACTATGCTCACAAAATAATTCTGTTCTGAATTACTGAATTAATTCTGTTCAGAATTACAGAATAATTCTGTTCTGTAGCTTTCATGAGGACCTATAGTTTACCACACCACAAATTCCACCATGATTGTAAAAGATATTCCTTGAGCATAACTTTTAATAATTTCATTTAAAAAGTGTGAAAAATATTAGAATCTTTATTAGAGACTGCTTATAAAGATAGATTATATTAGATAAATATCAGGTGAGGGTTGAGGGAAGAAATTCGGAAGGCCAACAGGTATTGTCTTTTAGTTCATTGCAATCTAGGGTTTCTTAAATATTTAGGCTGTAAATCTTCTAAGTACAATGGAACCTTGGGTCACAAACACTTCTGTTCATGACCAATTTGGGTGTTGACCCAAAAAATCCACAAAATGTTTAACTCTGATCGCGAACACATCCTCGGGTGGTGACCAACACAGCCGCAGTGATTTTCCCTGCTGCTGCGATTTCCCCTTCCGCACATAAGCAGTCAGTCTCACCTCCCAACTCAACCAAATAGGGTTGCGACCAAAGTCCTGGAATGCATTACGGTCGTGACCCGAGGTTCCACTGTATTTAGGTTAAAGCATGCCCTTGAACTTAGATCTTTCTCTCTTTCTCTTTCTCTTTCTCTTTCTCTTTCTCTTTCTCTTTCTCTTTCTCTTTCTCTTTCTCTCTGAATAAAATCCAAATGTTAGGAAAGATCCCAATTAATGTCTTAAGGAAAAGCCTCATTACTAAGAGTTAATCAAGGATATTTGATCCTGGACAGACCAGAGACAATGATTGTGATGACTTATGGTAGACCAGAAGGCACTATGGACTTTCTACATGCGAAATATAATAGACTGTTAACAGAGGGTTTTGAAGTTTAATTTTGCTGTTGGTTTTACCTGTTAATTTTGTTTCCATATAGTAGATAAATGTCAGGCTAAGTAGGTATGATAATCAGTATTCTAGTAATTTATAAATTACTAACTGGATAGCCATGCTTCATGATGAAACTTTGTGATTGGGCTATGCAGGAGAAATGTGATTCACAATCAGTTGGCTCAGTGGTGGTCAGTAATTGAAACACATAAGGAAATATTGCTCCCACTGCCTTGAGTCCGGAAGCAGTTCAATAGGTGGAAGGCGTAGACATTTTGCTGAGGTACCAGCATTTAGTACTGTAAGGAGCCCCAGACCACTCATGAATGAAGGAGTGGAATGTCTGCCAGTTTGAACTGTGGGAACAGAATGTGTGGCAACTGGCAGTTTGAACAGAGTTCTTTTCAGGTGGGGAGGGGGAGTAGAACTCCTTAGCATCAGCATCAGAGCATGTTAATTATAAGAAATACTAATGATCTGATGGTTATTTTGAAAAATCCTTTCTTAGCGAGCACCTAGAAGCCAAGAGAAACATATGTGCCAAATTTCAAGTTTGTAGGCTTTACATTTCTGGAGATTTCGTGATGAGTGAGTGGAACTTGGCTTTTATACATGCACCAGCTTCTCAAGGAGGAGGAGTTATTATTTTTGAAGTATAATTACCAGGGGGGACAATTTATTGTTTTTTTCATTTTCATTTTAAATACTTGTTTCTGTAGTCTTGTTTAGGTCATGTTTTGTTTTTGTATTTTGCCACTTTTTTGTAGTTTGTATTTTAATGCTTTGAATAAAATAGAAAATTGATTAGAAAAATTGGATTTTGATATTGCTCCAGTTAGACAACTTTTTTCATGATTTATAAAACTTATTACATAATGGAATTTTGTTCATAGTGAATTATAATTTAAAATTAATTTAGTTGTCATCTTGCTCTTGTATGCTTTGTTCTTGCACTTCTAAGATCAGGCAGATTTGCTTATATACACTTAGTAATCTCTGTTTAAAATCTGTAATTTGATCAGAAACTGAATATTGATGGAATATGAACTTTCAATAACTAAAACAGATTTACCGGTAGTCAGTTTGTCATCTTATTTCTTTCCATGTGGCTTTTAAATTGTAGGATTGCAGGAGTAATACCTGTTCTTATCTGTTCATAGTCTTATGTTCCCAATTATTCCCCATGAACGCCATATGTATGAAAAGAGAACAATATTTACTTTGCATTTCTAGACTTCCTTTGTAATCAGAAACCCAACAAATATCCAAACATCCCAAGGATGCAGGGTGGGCTCCAAAATTTTTAGCAAGCAGTTGGTTCTCTGCCTGGTTGCTGGGTGGGCGTTGCCATGGTGGGTGTGGCCTAGGTGGCCTCTTGCACCACAGCAAGGGGGATACATTTTTTCCCTCCCTGGGCTCCGGAGGCTTTTCTCGAGCTTCTGGGGAGGTGAAAATGTCCTCCCCTGGGCTCCAGAGGCGCTCTGGAGGCTGGAAACAGGTCCATTTCTGGTCTTCCGGAGTCTCCAGGAGGCCCATTTTTTGCCCTTCCCAAACCTCTGTTCGGGTCCTGTACTTACCTGGCATCCAAAACGGGTTGCGTGGGGACTCCTGGGAGGGAAAGAGCGGGAGGGGAAGGAGCAGCCAGGGGTGGGATTTATGGGTTCACCAAAATGGTCAGACTCTTAGCTAGAGGATTACCCAAACCTGTGTGAACCCGTAGTAGCCCATCCCTGCAAGGTTGTATGTATAATACCTTGAACATAAATATAATGCCGAATTAATTGGAAATGTGATAGAAAAATTGGCCTGATTTAGAGTTCTTTTTCTTCGCTTTCCCAAGCTGTAATTGATGTTTGTAGTGAAGAGAACTACATAAGACCTTACATAATATTATTATATAGCTTTGTGATCTTGCCTAGGAGTTCTGCCACCCACATTGTTTCAACAACGACTGAATTTGTGGGTAAAGATGAACACTTCCGTCATTCTGTCATTCACTTTTGTATGTAACTTAGGAAGTTGGTATCGATAAGGCTTTCTTCAGAGAAGACATATACAGCAGTCCTTCCATTTGGACTACTTGTAAAAATAGTAAGGATAACTGAAGCTGAAGCTGACGTATCCTGAAACAGACTAAAATTGTGTTCTATAGTAGTGTCTACAGATGATTAAGCCTTTGGATATGTTGTCTGGGAATGATCGAAACTGGAAATTTAACACAACTTTTTTTAGTAATATCTTCATCTCTTTCATCTTCTATACTTGTTTCTGTGTCAAGGACACCTGCTCAGTAAAATAAACATGAAACCTGTTCTGAGAGGGACATATTTTTGGTAATTAAAACTGAGGTTCTTTCAGCTTAGACATTAGTTTTGACAGGATGTACATTGCTTTTTCAGAATAAAACATTTTCATAATACAACATATGAAGTGTTATAATATATTTTAAACGAAGAAATTGTGTGCTGGCAAAGGATTCTCTGCCATCTAATTCAGACTTTGATATCTCCTCTGTTCAGATCTGTGTCAGGGATTTGTATTTATTTATTTATTTTGGCTAAATTTAGGCAGACAAGTGAGGAAGAAGCCAAGCTAAACTGTTTAGCTAGGACAGATCTCTGAAAGCAGCATAATTATGGTGCAAGTTTTCTTTACCAGCAGTGACTGATTACTGTGAGATACAAGCTTTAAATACTCAATTCCTTAGCTCTCTGGAAGATGTGGGACATGAAAAGAAATGTAAAATAATAAGTAGATAGCATGTTGTAACCATTGTTTACAGAAGCATTAATTTGCCACTGCATGAAACAATATTTTTTTAGCTGGCTTCTTGTGTGTGAGAAGAAAGTGTTTAAGACAATTTGAATAGCATGTAATTTCCTTTGGGTGATAATTAATATTTCTAAACTCTACTTCTTTGAAATTTTGGCATTCTGTGTTCATCACTCTGTTTTTAAATTAATCACAAAACCGTCATTGTTTGGTATTGTTCTTTCAGTTGACTCTGTGAATTCAAATAACTATAGCAGGATAACAACAACAAATAATGGTTCCTAACCCAGAGTAATTCACCTGGCAGGAAAATAGTTCACAGTGGGAATGCTAATGTTGATATAATTATTTCTGGTCTGAGGCTTGACTGAATCTATAGGACAGCTGATGGAAGTTTAAAAAAAAATCAGAAAGAAAAAAGATTGTGAACAAAGAAGAATGAAGCCTGAATTGTTAAGAAATTTAGAACTGTGCAATAGGCAGATGTCAGGTAGTTGAGAAACAAGCTTGAAAACATATGCATAATCTTTCTTAGGTTAATAAAAGTCTGTTTTACAAAGGGTTTAAAAAGAATTGTGTTGGAATTTAATCGGCCCAGTTTATGTGCAAAGTAGCTTTATTGAATATATTTAAAGGTCAGAATTAAACCTGTGATCCAATGTTTCCATATGTCTCTAACATTATTAAGCACAGCTAATAAAACTGATCCCTGAATAAAGAAAGATTCCAATGGGATCAAACAATAACTTTCAAACAGCTTAAAGAAGAGCTAATTTCTCTAGTTCTTTATTCAGTTTAATAGGGAAAATGTGTACAATATTTCCCAACAGATAATCATGACTTATATCTTGCTAAATAAATTATTTAGCTTTCTATAAGTTTACTTAAAATAGTATGGCGGAATAAAAATAGGAAAACAAAGCACCCATCTGTTTAACTGTATAACTATAGACAGAGGCATACTTAGCTGCCAATCATTAGAGCCTTGGTGGTGCAGGCTGTTAGTACTTAGCCTAGCAGCCAGTTGCCTGTAATTAAGGCATGTTCGAATCTCACCAGGCTC
>JANHFR010005501.1:37618-48119 GCA_032468015.1 Mimophis mahfalensis
GGACAGATAATTGTACAATACTTTTACTTAATAATAAAAATAAAATAAATCTAAAGATTATTAGCTACTTCTGATTATTCCCTGATATGTATTATTGGGGTATAATATACGGATACACAGTTTAAAAAACAAAAACAGTTTCCAACATTAAAGTGATTGTTTTTCCAATTAGCTCAGTTTTGAAATAATTTTCCAAATATATCCTCTTATTGATGGGTCACATGTTGTATTTCTGTAGGAAGAAATATGCATGTATGGGTTATCCCACACAGTCCTGATTGTAATCACATATGTTCTCCTTTACTGCAGAAACCAATATTTCAATAGAAGTATCCAACAATGCCACAAACGTTCTAGAAGGGGAGAGCCTGAGATTTGGTTGCACTGTTCGTACTGGGTTTAGACCCCAAAACCGATTATCTGTCACTTGGCAACTTGTGGATAAGCAGAACCGTCGCAGTGACATTATACAACTTGACCGGGATGGAACCCTTCGTCCTGGTCCCTCTTATGTCGAGCGCAGTAGCTATGGGGGGATCCAAATGGAGCAGATACGGCCTGGATCCTTCACGCTTGAGATCTTTAACAGCATCAAGGCAGATGAGGGCCATTATGAGTGTCGTATTACTGAATGGACACGTAGGCTGGATGGGGAGTGGCAGATGATTGGAGAGCGGCATAATGGCTCAGCAGTAGCTATCACTGCACTAGGTGAGTATAAAAGTGCCACCAGTTATTGCATAACAGTCCTCGGCTTAAGTCAGAGGTACCTAATCAACATTCCCCCGAAACTTTATCTGCAGCCTTGGGATGGTTACAAATATGCTATTACGTTGTGACTTTCAGTGTGTTATAAGGAAATTTAAAAGGGGAATTGATTGCGTATATGAAAACTAATATTAACCACGATAATAATTGCTTTGACTTAATACCATATCAATGAAATCAAATTTAGTTTTCATTCTTGCACGTTCCACTTTTGTGGGTTATAGAATAAAGTTAAAAACAAGACTTCAGTAGAGAAATAGAAGTTGGTGCCAATCAAAAGGGCTGAAGTATATTTAAAATCTGAAAAGCCAAATAAGATTTGGAAGTAGCTTAGACAGATATTTCCCTACTTCACTGAATTGTTAGTAGGCAGAGGAAATATAACATAATGGGAGTTGCAAGATTCTATAATTGTAGCTAGTCTCAGTACAAGCAGTTTTAGCCTTCCTTTGGAGTTGATTTCTGAATCTGCTAATAACCTCCAAGCATGCCCCTTAAAGATCAAGATTGTTTAACTCTATTATTTATTACTGCATTTAAATCCTCTTTTCCCTCTAAGGAGTTTAAGGCTATATATATATAGCCTTAAAAGATGTATCAACCTTTCATTTTATTGTTAAAACAATAAATGTTTGTCCCCAGATCATTTAGTAAGTATATGGTTGTGTTTAGGACATACACAGGTCATTAATGTAAAATGCTGTGTTATCATTTTTGCATCATCTGTTTTAATCTTCTGGGGAAAATAACCCAGTAAACCTTCATTTTTCTCTTTTTATGCCCCAAACAATAGATACATTACTCTTAAATGCTTAAAATAGATGTTTCAGATAACAAGCTCTGAAGCAAAAAAAAGAATGTTGTTATAATTCATGGTCCTTTTAAGCATATATATCACAACTGCTTGCTAGCGTACATGGGCAAAGAGATGGAAATTTGTCTTAAAAATAGATAATAGTCTATTTATTCTGGTATGCTTAACCATCTTATTATCTGTGGCAGATAGGGCCAGGTTTGTTGGTCATGAACTTTCTTGAGTCGTAGTAGAATTCTCCTTGCCATGTGTTGGTGATTATAGGATTTGTAGGAAAATAGTGCCTTATATATAAATTATTTGAGTGATATTTTCTTGTGAAAATCTAAGTTAGATTCTCTGTCTGAATATTTTTAGGGGATTTTGCATTTCTAGATCAGGCTTACTTGCAGGTGTGAAAGGACACCTAGACAGGACACCTAGACAGGCATAGAAAAACTGAAAAATCGGGCTATCTGGCATTTGCACAACCTCACAGGGATTTGTTTTAAGTTACCTCTACCCTAAATTACCTCTACCCTTTCTTATCCTGTTTCCTTGTAAGTGTGTGTATTTTGGGGGAATAACTCCAATCTTACTGTGGTGTCCAAAATTACTTCAGTTGTTGATATTTATAAATCTTCATTACTTGATGGACAACAGAATTGTTCATCAATATTTTTTTTCTCTTACTTCAGGTAAGCTCATGCTCTGTTATCATTTTTCCTGTCATCGTTGTTATCATTAATATGTAGCATCTTGTTTCTTCCAGTCTTTTTTTCCTGTTGTCTTATATCTTTCTCAACCATCAGGGTCTTTTTTAAATATTTGCTTCTGCATTCTATGGTCAAAAAAATTTATGCTATGCTTCATTGTTGGTGTTTCTACTCTGTTTTCTGCCTTCACCTTACTTAATATTGAGGGGTTTTTTCTTACTGTCCAATAATTACTGCCATGCTGGTATTTCCAAAAGTTTTCTCCAGTAGCAGTTTAAAGGAAACAGTTTTTCTTTATCCAGATTTTCTGATAGTCTGACTTCAACCATTTGTTATGTCTTGGAAGACTGACTTTAATAACATATAACTTGGTAGTGTTTTGTACAATTTTTTGTTTTATTTATATCTATGTAACCTTTGCCTCAAAAAATAAGTTTTATTTATTTTATTAATATAAAGCATGATTCCTGCGCATTGTTGAGTCCTGGGGGCGGGAGATGTTTTTATTTCTACTGTTATCTCTTAACCCTAACCCTTTGCATTAGATTGGTTTTCTCTGTTTTTAATACCAAGCATCAGACCAAATTTTGCAATCTCATCTTCCATATTCAGCAAAAGCTTACATAAGTTTTCTTCACATTCATCTAACAAAATAATAGGCTAAAGCTATCTGAGTTGGTTAAAATGTATTAATTTATTTTATCAATTTTAATTTATTTTAATCCAAAAAGTTATCCCCAAATTAAACATCATTCCACAATATAAATTTTCTCCCATGCACGGCAATTATCAAGCCTTTACCATGCTATTTTATCAATAAATTACATTTTTTACAGCTAGCAAGATTGGCTGGCCATTGAGAATATATTCTGTTGCCCACCCAAATATTGTTAATCTTTTGAAGCTCAGATTCCAAGATAGCTGGAGAGGAGAAAGACACTATAACATACTGTTAAGGAATTTCTAATGAAGTGATTCCTAGAGAGACATAAGGAAATTATTTGAATACCACAGGGTTTTCCAGAAAAGTTAAACTCATAACTGGGAGGGAAGTAAATGTTTATGCTTATTTTGCATCTAGCTCTACTTCTGCTGAATGAAGACTGCCTTGTTCAATTACCACTCAAAGTTATAACAGCATTGAAAAATTTAAGTTTGCAATTTTGAAGGATTCCAATAAAGTCAGTGGGGAAGGTGGCAGGATATTACAAGTTGTGGTAGTGTGACATCATGCTTAGTGAGACATGGTATTTTGCTTAACTACAGCAATGGAACTGGCCTAAGTCTGGTGCAGTCACTTGACATTGTCCATAGCAACAAAGTTGCCAACCTCATTTGTGGTTCAGAAGGGAGTACTGTGTGTACTATGTACTTCCCAGTACAAAGCAAGCAAGCATAATTCAGTCAGTAAGTTCAAAAAAATCAGATATTTCAAAATCTGTGTTTCAGTACAAAGTTAGTGCAAACAGAGGAATTGTCATTTTAAACTTTATTTTTAACTGAGAGATCTATTACAAGATCATAAAAAGAGAGTTTATTAGATAAGCAAAATTTATTCATTCCTGAAACCTGTTGGGCAAGTATAATTCTTTCACTAGCACATTATAAAACTGATTCTTGCTTCAGCTGAGGCACTAATGTCTGAAGGAATTTAAGCCCTTTTCTGTACTAAAACGTGCCTCTTAAATGTGAGTTTTCAACAATTGCATCAGAAACCTGTATCCAATATTATTTCTGATTGTCTACTATAGTCAATATAGAAAGAGAAGAAAAATGTTAGTTTTTCCTTCCTCATTAATCTCTGTTTTGCCTGTAAATCCTTAGATACATTCCAAAAAGGCTTTAATGCCAAAATTTGACCTATTCTTTTTGTAATTAGATAGACTAGAACTCTGTTATAATGATGCCCTCAAGGATTAGAATCCTTGAGATATACTTGATTGATGTATGTATACAAAAGTTCTTTTGCTGTTCTGGAGCAGCAATATAAGAACAAGAACAAGATAAGATAACCTTTATCTTATGTCACTTTTTTCTGTGAATACACTGTGAGCACACCTGAAAAAATGAAATTCTGATTCCCAAAAGTAAGTGTATGTGTGTGTGTGTATACATACGTACGTATACACACACACACCAACACACATATACACAGTCTTTTGAGGGCAGGAATCAGAATTTCATTTTATATGTACGCACACTTACATATGCTATACATACACATATATATTAATCACATATCATTTAGAATATATAGTGGAGGAAAAAACAGTCTTGAAAGTTAACAAGGTTGAAACAATATGGCAGGGGTGTCAAACTCAAACCCGGGGGCCAGATCTGGCCCACAGGGTGCTTAGATCTGGCCCGCAGGGCCATCTTGGAAGCAGCAAAGGACTGGCCTGAGCTCTGTTTTCGCTGGCAGAAGGTTGCAGTAGGTCATCGCAGCCAAAAATAGAGCTCAGGAGCCTGTTTTCACTGGCAGAGTGCTCATGCGCCCCCAACATGAGTGACATCATGCTGGCCATGCCCACCCGAGCCCGCTGTGGTCAGACATAACCTTGATGTGGCCCTCAATGAAATTGAGTTTGACACCTCTGCTATATAGTATAAAGCCATTACAGAATCTAGTTCTGCTTCAGATACTGTGAAGCCTCTTCCCAGAAGGTAACAAAGAAAGCCAGTCATGGAGAAGAGGTGTAGTGTCCCAGACAATACTGTGGCCCCTGGTCAAGCATCACTTATATGCTATGTCCTGGATAGAAGGAAGTGAACTTCCAATAATCTCTTCTGCTATCGTCACCACTCTGCACCACTTTGTTCCTGTCTGAAATAGTAATACCTCTAACCCACACGGTAATATAATTTGACAGGATGCTTTTGTTCGTCCCTCTAGAGAAAGTGATAAGGATACTGGAAAGATCATATGTAGGAAGTGCTGGTGCTGTTGTGCCCACTTCACCAATGACTTACTGTTCAATGACCAAGCTAACCTCATCAGCTGCATACCCAAAAACATGATACTACTAATCACCTCCAGAGTTGAATGCTGTACAGAGGTGTATTTTTGTGTCTGTCTTTTCTGAAACTGACAATGATGACTTTTATTTTTCCTACATTTCAAACCAGGCTGTTTTTATTCCACCAGTTTATGAAACCCTGTATATTTCAGTATACATTCAATATAATCAAGAGTTCTGTTAAAAGATTTCATAGTATCTGCCGGCATGAGTGGTGTATTAGAGAATATTGTAGATTTAAAAACAATAAATACCAGCATTGGAGATATGCTTTTTGATTCAAGCAACACATCTATAAGTATAATACAGTTTTATAAGTAACAAGACAAAGTTTCATTTTCAATGTACACTACAGTGTACAGTACTTGGAAACAAAATATATTGTGCTTCATCACAGATCATTTGAAAAAAGTTAAGTAAGAAGCATGATTTCACTTAATACTACCAGCTCAATTTTTCTCCTTAAATTTTAGGAATGAGATTACTTTCTGTAATATTAGAAATCAACTTTTCCTATTGGAGTTTTAATATGATAACTTAGAAAAATAATGCTTACAGCAATTTTCTGCTAATTAAAGTTAGAAAATTAGTTGTTTATTTGCATCTATAGGTTAATTCATGTTTATTAATGTTTTAAGCGGTGTTTTATATTGTATTTTTTCGGCAGATGCTGGTTTTGCAGTTACAGCCATCTCCCGCACACCTGGAGTGACCTATAATGAATCATTTGACTTACAGTGCATCATCAAGCCACACTATCCTTCATGGGTGCCAGTATCTGTGACTTGGCGTTTTCAACCGGCTGGCAGCACTGAATTTCATGATTTGGTCACATTTACTCGTGATGGAGGAGTTCAGTGGGGCGATAAGTATGTTGGCTTCCGAACCCGAACAGCCATTGAGAAAGCAGAGTCCAGCAATAATGTACGCCTGAGCATCAGCAGGGCCAGTGACACAGAAGCAGGCAAATACCAGTGTGTGGCTGAGCTGTGGCGCAAGAACTACAATAGCAGCTGGACCCGATTGGCAGATAGAACCTCCAACCTGTTGGAAATCAGGGTCTTAAGACCTAGTAAGTATGTTGGCAGTATTGCCAAGAATTTAATGGAAGGGTTGAAGGGTGAAAGCTTGCCATTCTAGAGCCTAAAATTACTCATAATTTATAAGGTTTGCATTTCTAAACATTTCCCCCCCACCCTTTGGATCAATGGAAGATGGCTGTTTTTAAATTTCTTGGTACTGCCTTAAATCTGTGCATTCTCAAGAGTGTACATGCCATCAGAAATGTAACAGAAATCTGTTTCAGATTCCATGAAGTTACCATTAAAGAGAAGTCACTTTCTCCTTTATGAGGAAATAGTAGGGTTGTTATCGGTGCCAGAGCAGTGCTAGAATTAGCAAAGAAACTTCGGCCTAAACTGAAAGTAAAACATTAACAGGATTTGAAGTTATGTTCTTAGTTCACAGCTGTTTATCAACTTTTGCTTGTATCTCAGATCGGGGGTTTTTTTTTTAAATAAAAAAATCCCTCAATGTAAAACTGAAGACAAATTATTGAGTACAGAGGGTGTTGGCTTGTGTCCATTTGTTTAGTGACTATTCAAAGTTAATTCAAAGGCAGAAAAAATTGACATATGACCAGTTCTCGAAGTTCCGGCTGTTGCAAACCCCTGCAGTCACATGATTATAATCAGGTGCTCAGATGGCTGTCTTGCATTTACACTTGTGATCATGTGATTGGGATTTGTGACTTTCCCTACCACTTTCCCAGAAACAAACTCAGTAGAGAAACTGGCAAGTAAGGTTTCAAATTGCTTTTGATACCTTTTCTTCCAGGAACTCCAGGATCTTGTATTCTGTAGTCTCCCTCCTGCCCACCCTCTGCCTCCATTGGTTCTCCCAGGCCTCCTCTAACCCACCAATGGCTACTGCTGCCAGCCCATCTGCTTTCCATGTTGCCTGCTTCCACAGACCCACTTCTTGCCTGAGACACCCACCTCTTCCCATTTAATGACCTATGCAGTATTGGATTATGTCAGCAATCAGGACTGCCATACTTGTTGTCATTATGTACAATTGCACTTTATGTCCGCATTGTTTATCAACAGCAATCTTGGTCCCAGTTGCCATTGTTACCCAAGGACTACCGATACATACAGATATATATATACATACATACATGTACTTGTGAATACATGTATTTCATGAATCTTATTTTTGCATCTAGCTGGCATTACATAATGATTAAAAGTTTTTCTTCCTTAAAAAGTCTGAAAAACTTACTTCAGAAAACATACTGAGACCATTTTATAGTCATAAAAGACATTGCTATATAGCTTTCTTACAGAACTTTACTTGAAAAAAGAACATGCAAGATCAGATTTGAATGGTCCCTGTATAAAAACATAAATCAAGAAAAAAAATTCCTTGCATGTGGAATAACTTAGACTGAAATTAGTGTTTGGAATTACACTTAGAAAGAATCTGTATGTTTACAACAATGCAAACAAGTAAGATTATAGGGCAACATTGTAGTTATTATACTGAAAAAGGATGTGCAAGTATGTCATTCAAGAAGAGATTTCTTCAGGCATAATTTGTTGGCTAAATTCCAACATCAGTCAGTAATTCTGTTTATCTAGCTCATTCCATCTCATGTAAGTTGGATAATGTTTTAGTGAAGTATATCTAGTCTCATTTCTGTGTCTCAGACTCATGTGTGTGTCTGTAATATATCATTTTTGTCCTTTGGTTGCCAAAACAAAGGCTCTGCTTCAGTATTTGTTCAGTATGTAATCCCATGATGTCGTTACCTTCTATTTATACACCATTTTTAGTCTCCTTGGAGCACCTAAGAAGGGTTGGATGTTAAAATCACTGTATAATTTTGTAAATGGGGCTTGATATTAACACTTTTTTAAAAGCATAGGCATTAGTCTATTTAGCTTTTCACAGTTTTTATTGCTAGTTGTAGTTGTAATTGGCAAACAGTTCTTAAATTCAAAGTGCTGTATTTTGTACAGGCCTATAAATAATGTAAGGCAGTACTTACATCTAGTCATTTCAATCCCCAGAGCCCTGAGACATGTTGAGTCGTGTTAGATGCTGTAATGACTGAGCTGTGTTACAAAGGGTTGTGCTAGTAAAAACAGAATGCCAAAGTCTACTGACTATAGATTGACATGACTTTGGTCTTTGAGGAGAGTGGAAAAAAGTAATGATAGTGATAGTGCAGCTGATGAAGAAAACCTGACACAGCAAACAAGTGCATACAAACAGAAAGCCAATCCTTCTAATACTAAAGAGGTTAGTAAAACATTTGCAGGAAAACAACCAAACTCTAGAAAGCATCAAGGACTCCAAAGCAACATATGCTGAGTTGCAATTACAGGATATTTTAAGAATGTTAAGACCAGCAATTTGTTTTTAGTGTTATAACTAAGTTCATACCATAGTATTTTCTCATGAAAGCACTCCCATACCAACCAAGGCATCTTTTTCAGGAGATAAAAAGTTCAGACTCAGTTCTTGTTAAATAAATGGAAATCAGAATGTTTTCTTAATCTACCATATTAATAGATCCTGCTATAAAGAATATGATAAATAGTCTCTATAGATTTGAAATTGGAAAGAAAAACACCTTGTTGAATATAATATTAGCAATGCAAAAGGCTTTGACTAATGCTTTCCTCTCTTACCTTAGAGGGGGCCACAAAGGCAAAATTGGAAGCTTTTACTTCCATTTTTTGTAGTGTCTAAATCCAGTGAAATGACTTCTCCTTAAACATAATCTAAGGCCGTGGTTCTCAACCTTCCTAATGCTGCGATTCTTTAATACAGTTCCTCATGTTGTGGTGACCCCCAACCATAAAATTATTTTCACATAGACCTATATTTTATTGAAATATGTGTTTTCCAATGGTCTTAGGCGACCCCTGTGAAAGGGTCGTTAGACCCCCAAAGGGGTCGTGACCCACAGGTTGAGAACCACTGATCTAAGGAAACAAATTAAATATGGTATAAAACAATGAGCAAACTCAGTACGATACTCCATAACTTTTTTTTTTCTGAATACAGAATGGAGCCTCTACTAGCTATATTTTATCTGCTTGATTAAAATGATAAAAGTCAGTTGATTTAAAGCATGTGAAAGTATCTGATCTCCTGAAAGTAATGCTATACTGAAAAAAATAATGTATGTAACAATAAATAATAATTCAACTTCACATTTAAATGAGATCACCTTTTCTTTCAATCAAGACATCCACAGTGGCTGACATCATTTACTGAAAGCAAAGGAAATTAAATCTTCTTGCTTTCCAGTAAGTCAAATGTGCTAATAAAGTAGTCTAAGCTTCCCCAGTTTCATTCTAAAAAATAATAATAATTATGAAGTTATTCAGATAGGATGATGAATTTGGTAATAGAGGTCATATTAAGACATGCAAAAAAATTTGAAAGAAATTGTAGGATGGCACTTTCCATATATATTAGTTCTGTTGATTACCTCACTCTCTTGAAATATATTTTCAAGTTGAGATGCATGACACGAGCTGAAGTAAATATGTCTGAGTGCCTCAAACAAAGACAGCAAACTTGCTTCTGATCCTACTATCACATGACATATGTCTGCTGTGTTGCAGACTACTGAATAGAAATATTTATGCATAACCTCTAGTAAAGAACCTTACTGACTGATTTGTGCATCTATCAACTTGCTGCAGGCTTATGGTGTATTAGTGCAGTTAACTTTTCAGATATGATCCACATTAAGAGCTGAAATGTTGGAAATAGTTACAAATAAGAAATGTCTCCGTTTTGAACTTTTGTGGCCCTTATTTTTAGTTGAATAATGAAGAGATAATGCTTTTGATTTTGCATCTGTAAATATTCCAGTCCATTCTATAAACTAACAAAACATAAGGCTCCTTCAGATTGTGAATAGAAACCGGAATTGGAAGGGACCTTGGAGATCTTCTAATCCAACCCCTACTCAGGCAGGAAGCCCTATACCATTTCAGACAAATGGTTGTCCATTCTATTCTTAAAAACTTCTAGTATTGGAGCATTCACAACTTCTGGAGGCAAGTTGTTCCAGTGATTAATTGTTCTAACTCAGGAAATTTCTCCTTACAGTGGTCCCTCTACTTACGAACTACTCGACATACAAATTTTTCGACTTACAAATGGAAAAAGTGGCCGCATGC
>JANHFR010005503.1:0-11271 GCA_032468015.1 Mimophis mahfalensis
GAACCCTTCACATACACACCCGTGAAAACTTAAGAAAAAGAAATATATATATATATATATATATATTTATATATATGGTTATAAGCTCTGATTCTAGGTGACCTTGGCTAATAGCAGAAACAGTTAGTTTAGAAGCACTAGGAAATCTCACAGCTGTATTCAAAATGGAAAATTGAAAAAAGCACACACCAGAAGATAACATTAAAGCACTTACATGTTGTTTCCACTAAAATGTGTGTGGATGTGTCTATGTAGTCACCAAGAGTTGACTCTGACCTTAAGGAGTTTTATTTTTATCTATCAACTTTTTTGGAAAAATCTAGATGATCATTAAATAGCAAGTAGAGTAGCAAATCTGTAACTCTTTCCTGCCAGGTAAAAATCATCCCATCTATTGCAGCCCACTCTGCCTTTAAATCCATCAGTGGAAGATCTTTTACTTAGCCAACAGCAGTACTGTTTGGGGACTGAAGACAAGTAGGAGGAATGGAAGTATTAGAAAATTATATTTTATTATATAGAAATGGCAGCAGAGGTTCATTATATGGACATACAAATTGGTTGCAGAAGATGATTACATAGCCATACAGATCAAAATGAAGTTTACAGCCACTATGGGCCTTGCTGCTTAAGAGTTTCAACTGCCACAGGAAACTCTCCTCAGAACATAAAGCAATTATAGATTATAACCACAGATGCAAACTGCCATCTACTGGCTGAATAATTCTGTAGTTGTTTCAATACAAAATACATTCTAACATGTATTCCAACAGGAAGGAAAATATCTTCCCCAAAGAAGGCAATAAATGTTTAGAAAGCAGAGTGTGTCTGCAGTTGGAGTAACAGCATAGCTTGCAACCTTATATTACTTCAATCTTGTCATTCAAAACCTGGTTATGCCAGCCATAGCTGTCAAGTTTTCCGGTTTGGCCGGGAAACTCCCATTTTTTCCTCTCTTTCCTGGCCCCGTCCCATATTTTTGTAAAATTTCCCATATTTTCTCTGAGCATTCCCCTCCACCCCACATATGCACGCACGCGCACATGCGCGCACACTATTCTAGTGGGGCGGAGGATTCCTTGAAGAACAGGTGAGCAGTGGTGGGGCGTGGGGCATCGAGCGAGGAAGGAGCATGTGCGCGCGCATGGTAGTAGGCTCCCCCAGTTGCATGTGCATGCGCAGTTACGTGCACATCAGGTTTTGCATGCATGCGCAGGGGTGTGGGGCACGCGGGAGCGTGCCCGAGGAAAATTTCCCATATTTTTAAAATTTAAAGTTGACAGGTATGATGCCAGCAGTTCTGGGGACCTCAAGGAATGGGTGAACTAGTGAGCCAGTTCCATTATTATTAACATCCCGCTGTCTATTATTCCTGTTTAATGTTTTTATATTTTTTTAAAAAAATGTTTTTAATATTTGTTAATGATAATCATTTGCTCATGAGATGGGTGGTTCTATAAATGAGGTACATAATTAAAAAATAAAAATAAAATTTACATGAGACTATTACATTTAATGGGGCTTCTTCTGAGTAAACACAAACAAGCATTGTAACAATGTTCCCTTTAATAGGGTTGAGCCACTGTGTATCTATTACTGCCCCAAAATTTCCATTTTATAGATACGGACACTACATATAAATTAATTTCAGAATATGAAATAGCAGCCCAGACTATGAGTAACATTATTCCTGTAATAGGAAATGATGTATCAATCTCGAAAATTCATGACAATCCAATTTTTTTGCATATTGTAAGCTGCTGACATAGTATGCAAGCTGCTGAAAGTCATTGAATTGTGGTAGGATATAAATGTAGTAAATAAAGAAAATAAATATACTTTTCCATAGGGGTAAGGAAACTAAATTATTATGTGCATGGAAGCAATTAGAGGCATTTGTCACTTACCTTTGAATAAGGATGTGCAGCCTAAACTCAACTATATTTAATTGGACACTTGCTCCCTCCCCTCACTTTATTATATTTTATAGCAAGATTGCTAAAATAAATTTTGCTACAATTTAAATGAGAATTACTTTCAGTTAAGTATGTATGATTTCCTTCTCTGAAATATATCCATGTTTTATATTAAGCAATTTTTTCCTAGATAACCTTTTAGCTCTTGAGAGTCTAGCTACACTTTTATGGTGTAATCAATTGATATTAATATAGTACTGTACTGCCAACAGGAATGAAGGCTTGCTAGTGCTTGCAGTTATCCCAGATAATGTCACAGAGTCTGATAATTTAGAGAGATTACTGTAAGACTTGATTTTTTCCCCGCTCTGAGATTTATGGCTTGCACTTAGATTCCTGTAAGGAAAAACAATCAGACCAAATCTAATAGTCATTTAATCTCTTGTTGTATAATAAAACTCTAATAGGTAGAAGAGATTTTTTTTGATTAAACAAATCAAGACTGTTTTAATTTAGGAAACTTGTTTTTTATTATTAGTAATATTTGGTGCAAATCTGTTGGTTGCTTTACACTGAATTTTTAAAAATCTATATAACTCTTTCTCATACTCATTCACATGTACATACAGAATTTCGGATTATGGATGTGGCTATATAAAAACTGCAGTATCATGATTTTTGCCACAAGATGTCACACTTTGACTAGTCTTGATTGCTATTGGCTGTTGTCTTTCACATTGTGTTAGTCCAACAAAGGAGAGTTGGGGTTTTTTTTGTTTTATTGTCACAGTTCATTTTGGATCATCCAATATTCAGGACCGCAAAATTTAACAATTATACTAAGGCCATGTAGTTACTAATCGAAGGATACTCTCTTGATTGTGCAATTACCATCTTTATTGACTTCTTTTGTTTAATACATAAGCTATTCTCCCAAAGGTGCTTTTTCAGGAGGTATCTGGACTTTCTTGTTTTTTCTTTGAATTTTTTCTGGAAATCCATTCCAGTCCTACATCATTCAAAGGGTATTCATCCCAAATTTGGGTGTGGGAGTTGGAATGGATTTCTAGAGAAAAAATTGCAAACTACAGGAACCAGGAGCACTACTCAGGTGATCCTGAAGACACAGCTAAATCTCCAAGTGCTTCAACAACTCTCTAAAAGGATGCAAATGACAAGCTGTCTTTCAACCAGCAATCCTTCAATTCCCCACTATCTTGTCAGTAGACAGTATCAATATTAATCAGGTCAAATGCTTTAAATATTTTGGATCTCTTCCCACACTGCTATACCTTGGAAAGAATATCTAAAAATGGTGTCTGCAAAGGTTCAAATCTCGTAAATACCTTTTAGAGCTTTGCAAGTTGTAATGGCAATAAGCATGTCCTGGAAGCTATTAAGTTACAGAGGACAAATGATTAGAACATTCTAATCTATAAAACACAACTGTTTAAAAACCAATCAGTGGGTCCCTTTGAATTGCTTAATCAAAATTTCCAAGGCCCATATTAGTGTGCTCTTCTGGGTTTCTTTACCTCGGATGGAGTCTCAGTAATAAAAGATGTATGAGGATGTGCTGCCTAAAATACTGGCTCAAATTAGTGCTCTTTGAGAATTTTTTGACCTCTAGATCTTTTTAAACCATTAACATTTTATTGGGTTATAAAGCATTATAAAATACTAAATAAAGTAAATAGAAAAGCAGTAGAGGGGAAGGGGAAAGAGAAGTGAGGAAAGATAAGAAAGAGAAAGAAAAAGAACCATTGGCTTCCGACACTCTCTGTTACATAAAATAAGGTATTAACATCAAATCACAGCTTTTCATAATAATATGAACAAGCCATTTCTATAAAGGCCTATCAGTCTAATTGGTAAAACCCAAAGTCAGAGTTTCATTCTTCTCTACATCAAGCACAAAGTTCAGAAGTGGTCTCCATGTGGGAAAAAATAGTACTTATATTCTTTTCTTTAATCAAAGTGGTCAGTCTACCTCTAGATCCTGTATGCCAATTTTCCTGAAACAAGTTTATATTCTCTACTCAGTGGCTGACCCTGACTGATTTTGAGATTCTGTTCTATCCTCCTCTCCCGATCCACCCTCCCTCCCAGGCCGCTTTGGAGTCAAGCCTGTGGAAAAGCCCTCAAAAGGGAATAAAAGCTTTAGTGTCAGATGTACAGTTGGACACACAAGGGGAGAAAGAGGCGGACAGAAGCTAAAAGCAGAGGAGAAAGAAAAGGAAATGGTACCATAGAGTAAGGAGAAGGTTAAGGAAATACTGTAAAGGGAATAAGAGCCAAAGCTTTAATGCAAGTTCGGCAGAAAGGCTACTTTTAAAGCATGGGGCCTTCTGCCCTGTTGACATGTTTCCCTGCAGCTATAAAGGGAAGGAGCTGCTTGGAAGGTGCCAATATGGATAAGACAAGAGGTGGTATTCAGCCAGTTCCGACAGGTTCCAGAGAACTGGTAGCGATAATTTTGACTGATTCAGAGAACCACCTCTGATTGGCCAACATCAGCAAATACCACGTCTGATTGGCTGACAGCATAGCCACACCCACTAAGCCATACCCACAGAACTGGTAGTAAGAAAACTTGAATCCCACCACTGGATAAGAGGCAGGGAAATTTTACCAGTGGGAAGTGCCTAGTGACTGTCTTTCAAGGCATGATTGTAGTCAAGGGGAAGAAGAGCAAGCAGGATTCAGATGGGCCAGAATTAGGGAAATAGAGGGCAGTGAGAAAAGTGGCTCTACTACATAAGCTTTTTTTGAACAAATAATTATGGTTGTGAATGTCTGAGGAAATAGGGAGAGTTAGATTGCTTGAATGTATACTGTGATTTTAAGGAGGGTGCTATCTCTAAGCAAGCATCTTAGGAGAGAGGGATTTGTTGCTACTGAGTTCAATAGCTGTTTTTAAAAATTATTCTTGTACTTGTGTAGCAATATAAACTTCTCAGATCATAATTGAAATTAATTGATTAAGAATAATTTTTAAAAACAGCTATTGAACTCAGAAGCACTATGGACTGATCCTTCATTTCCAGAGCGGTCCCATGGGCCAGATCTAAGCACCCTGTGGCCCGTATCTGGCCTGTGAGTCCTTGAGTTTGACACCCCTGTTGCTAAACACATTGTAAGCCGCCCTGAGTCTTCGGAGAAGGGCGGGATATAAATGGGATTAAAATAAAATAAATAAATAAATAAAATTACTTCTGATCAACCTGTAGGGAAAGGGAGGAAAATGACTCCGAGCCTCCCTGCTGGTGAAAGGTTTGGAAGTGAGTTTTGTTCAAAGTAAACTGGCTTGAAGCTGGAGGGATCCCCTTGTGGGGCATCTCCTAGGAAAGTGGCAGCTTTGAGATGGGAAGACTTCCTATTGGCTGGAAAATTCTGGAAGGTGAAGTACACACATAGCTGTCAAAATTAAGAACAGGGGTGTCAAACTCAAGGCCCACGGGCCAGATACGGGCCACAGGGTGCTTAGATCTGGCCCATGGGACTGCTCTGGAAACGAAGGATCAGCCCATAGTGCTTCTGCCAGCATAAACTGAGCCCATGAGGGCTGCATGTGGCTCTCACGAGCTCTGTTTTCGCAGAGGGCTAGCAAAACAAACTACTAGCCAAAGTGGCATTTGATCACATGACATTGAGCCATGCCTACCCTGGACCCCCAAGGTCAAACACAATCCTGATGCCAGCCTCAATGAAATCATGTTTGACACCCCTGATTAAGAACCACTATGGTGGGAAATCAACTTCTCAAAGCCAGAATGAGCTACTGGATAAAAACAGAAGTTCCACACAAATTGTATACATACATACATACATACATACATACATACATACATACATATTTCCAAAAGACATATTTATGTTTTTAAAAATCCTATGTTCTGTTTCTATCACCATTTTTATACTACTATTTTTTTCCTGTACTGAGATACCTTGATTTTCCCAGTTCTCCTCAATGCACATTTGAGTAGATCCTATTGTTCAGATATTTAACTCCCTTCTATGCATGAAAAAGAGGTGTAGCTTGTAGTGTCATGGAAACCATTTTGACTTTTAGACTCCTTCCTGCAGATACTCCTGAAAAGAGTGTTTGACATTAGCCTGGAAGACCTATTTTATTCCTAAGTCCATCCGGATGCTTTTGATTTAGATATTGCATATGTGATTGGACTTTGATTTTTCCACTCCATCCTACCTTGGTCGTATTCAGCTCAGTTCCATGCTTTTCATGTCTCTTACTGGCAAATAAGTGAATTGACTTTACAGACAAAGAATAACTATAAAAAGTAGCCTTAAAATGAATTATTTTTACTTTCAAAACACTTTACCTTATTTTAGGTATCAGTTATTCTTCTTGTTTATGATACACATCTACATCAGGATCAAGGCAAATGATCTCAGTCCTGAAACAGCTACTCTGAAGTCCTACTAAGACTGTAAGAAAGGCATCTCTGCAACTCTCCTTCCCCCGCCTCCTGCTTTTGATGGGAGGTGAGACCATCTGCTTTGCTTGTCTCGATTCCTGTTATGTTTAAGATAATGTGTTGCCAGAAATGTGAAAAGACTTTGTACAATGACAAGTGATGGAGTAATTTTCACACTGGACTTATGGGAACCATGTGCTGCCCATCTGTGAAAGTCTTGTTTTATGTAAATTTAGCAAATTTATTTATTTATTTATTTTTGCCTTCCTGTCCTGAGATCATTTTGAACTTTAAAAAGCAAGTAAAACTGTCCTCTCTTTGTCAGGTGATTTGATTCTGAAGTAATGTTGTAGAAATAGTTACTAATGTTACAAATCAACAGAAATTCCTTGGATCATCAGAGACTATCAAAATATTCAGTTATTTGATTCACTACGTAGAATAAGTAAATGGAGAACCTCTTCAGTAGATATACCATGCTGTAATCCTGGTAATATTTTTAATTAGCATGAAATTATACATATTTTCTTGTGATCAAAACAAAGTATAACACATACTATATAATAAAAAATTATTCTTGAAAATACATCCATTTCATTGATGCCAGTACATAGTCAGAGCTTTGTTGATACTGCTGAAAACTCAGGCTTTTCTTCCACTACAAATTCAAAGCATAAAATCCAGGATTATTTCTGCCAGGAGTATATTTTCTGATGCCTAGGGCTGCATTTAGCATTTTTTAACCTTGGGTATAACACTGACACATACTCCAGGGCTTTGAATTAAAAAAGCAAGCAAGATGAGATAAGAAAATATACTGGAACCAAAATGCTACAGAATTAGAACAAGCAAGAGAAAAAGATGACTTCAAAGAAATTTCCACTTAGGAAAGAATTGGCAAGAAAATATAGAGCACCTGTTAACAGTATGATCACAGATGAAAACGGCATACTTCAATGGAATAAGAAATAAAAGCTAAAATATTTCAAGGAATTAAAGCACCAGCTCCAGTAACTCTATGTGATAGCACTATTAACTACAATTGAGAAATACAAAAGTTAATATATTCCAATCAAGAAGACTGATCAAGACTGGATGAAATCCCCCAAACGATTAAGATGTTTGAGGAACTGGAAGACACTAATATTGGAGTAGCAGGGAATAAAAATATATAAGACTACAAGACTGGTTCCTAGTCTTGAAATTAAGGAATTTATAAGAAACTGAAACCTTGCCAAAAGAATGAGAAGGGAGGCTATTATGGTCACATCATTGTACAATAAAAACAAATATGGAAAAAAATATTTCTCAACTGACTACTATCTGAAAAAGATAAAAGAATGAGCTTAATCAAAATGGATTTAGACCTCGTACAGGGACACTGATCAAATATTTGCAATTTGGCACCTGTTGGTGAGATTTACGATTTTTCAAGAAACATGTATACCGTCTACTTATTTAGCAAAGCTCTGGTAAAAACCAGTTAGTTAATGATGTTTATCATAAATGACCTTTAATTCTTGGCCAATCATTTGAAACATTTAAACAAGTCTATGTTAGTTTGAGAACTAACATCCAGAACTCTTCTTGAAAGTTTCCTTGACCTACTATCTAACTGAGCATATGTAAAGAATATGATAGATTATGCAACGCCAAATTTTTAAAAAGCTGATGCCTTCCAAATTGTGAAATACTGTGTATATCATAAAAATAAATTTAACTGTTTATAGTTTAATTTCAGGTATCTTATGTCCTGAACCCACCAAATTGTTGAAATAATTTTTGGTCTAAAAGGGGTTGTATAGTTCTAGTTGATTGGCAACAGCTTCCTGGCCACAGATTTTTGTATTTCTACCACTGAGATATATTTCTGTTCTGAACTGTCTCTAATGTTCTAGTCCCATTTTTATAACTGATCTTTCATGAATCTGCATAGATATTTCATTCATTTTGAACTTCATTAATGCTTGGATAAAGAAATACAGAGAATACTTAGGTAATTTTCACATGATTTAAAACTGAAATCCTAACAACCTTCAAAGTGATCTTGAGAGATTAGAGTAATGAGCCGAAAATAACAGAATAAAATTTGTTGGAATTATGGTTAATCATAAAATGAGCATGAGTTAGCAATGTAATATGGCAGCAAGAGAGACAGTTGCAATTTTAGGTTGTATCAAAGAAAGTCTCATTTAAAAAATGCAGGAAGTAATAATCACCACTATAGTCTACTTTGAAGAGGTCATGTCTCAAATAGTTTAATTCTGAGCACCATTTCTTTTTTTAAGAAAGACAGATTGAGCAAAACTAGAACAATTAAGCAAACTGATATGGCTGCCCATCTATCACAGAAGGAGCTCTGGGAAGCAAATAAAAATTGAAAACAAATAATGCTGGCTCCACCAACATTCTGGTATCAGTGCCTGGAGTAAAAACCCAGTCTTCATTACTTTCCTGAAGGTCAACAGGGTTGGGGCTACCTAATTATTTATAAGGCAGGCGGTGTGATGGAACGTGCATCTGGAGTGGGAAGGGGATCTTGGCAGCCTCTTGGTTTCCCAGAGAGGAACAGGTACAATTCCAAAGAGATATCCAAAGCTGGATGGGGAAGGGAGGAAGAGTTTCAGGGTAACTATACCCTTGAATCTCTCAGGATATATCCCTTAGGTTAGAAGGTTATTGCTTAGACCAGCAAGATTCTGTGCATTAGGTGTAAGCAAATAAAGGTTTGAACTCAACTGAATTTCACTGTGTGGTCTTTGGGCTTGGGGGCATCAAGCTCTGACATATAGGGTCAATGAAAACACCAAGGGAAAGTGAGCAGGAAAAAGTAAATTCTCAACCACTTTTAAAAACAGCAGAGACAGGTAAACCAGGAAATTTAACATTAGGTTTAACATTGCTAAATCTTCTGTCTCTAATTAACAAGAAGACTAGCTGAAGTTCCAAAATTTTCTTCCGGAGTTGCTCCAGCTAGAGCACACTGCAGTAATCCATCTGCAAAATGACAAGTTTATCAGTTATTTTTATCAGGAGCTATTTCAAAAAGATCTGCATTTGGCACTTCAGCCGAAAGTCATACTTCCAGATGACCCTCTAAATCACAGATCTTTTCTTTCAGGAGTAATGTACTCCACATTTGGAATAAAACTTGAAATTAGGAGTAAGCCAATCAATAATGAACCCTGTCTTGTGGTGATTTAACCTGGTTTACTCTCTTCACAGAGAATCAGGACAGGTATCTGTCTCTCACAGAGAACCAGGACAGGTATCTGTCTCTCACAAGCAGAGAGATTGAAAAGAAAGATAATTCAGGAGAGTAAGCTATTTGCTCTTTTATACATCAAAAGCAATACAGTGGTGCCAGCAGTAAGAAAGAATCAGGCAGAGAAATCACTTGTTTTCCCCCACTCCACCTCACAGAATGGAAGATTGAAGAGAAAGAGATTTCAAGAGAATACTATAAGCTGTTTGAGTAGCACACCCATAGTTCCCAGACCCAGGCTGTGCATGATCTATGGCTTTCAATGTGTCCAAGACACTAAACAGGCACTTGAGCATTCCAAAAGTTGGGGGAATAGTCAGGAAACAAACCAAAGGTGTGAAACTGAGTAGTGTTGTCTCTTTACAGCAGGAAAGTACAATCACAGTCACATGATTGCCCACTTAGCAACAACTTCACTTAACAACAGCTTCACTTAGCAACAGAATTGTTGGCCCCAATTAGGGACTTTAAGAGTAGGCAGAACAAAACCATAATCTTCCTTGCTTTTTTGATTAAAATACTGATCTTCACCTTCAACTATCTTCTAATCTTTTATTCTGTATGTTGAATTTTTCCCCAGTGTACAATACTCCATGATTACAAGGTATGAAAGACCTATGTCGGGTTGATTTTCAGGGTGAGGGATCATCTTTAAATAAGTTCTCATTTGTCTGCAAACCTTCACTTCCTGGAAATATTGGGATTTGCCTCATCTTTTTCAATGGCCTATTTTGTCTCCAATTATTTCCATAATTGCTATTTGTGTTTGCTCTGAGAAGGAGTAATGATTAGTAGAAACAGAAATTGCTAACCATACAAACCATGACAAAAAAAGAGTTTATTTAACTATATTGATCCTTAAATAATTTAAGGCTTATATGAAGTTCTTGTTATTATTCTGAGATTATGACTGAAGACTGGCTGCCTTATTTGTATGCTGTCTGCCCAGTTTAGGAAAACAATAAAAATGTACAGACAAGGTTCCTGGGTGATCAGATATTTATGTATGCAATGTGACATGTACATGAAGCGGGGAAAGAGATGCAGGAACACGTTACAAGGACAAGAACAGAAAAAGGCTATACAGTACAGTAAAAGAAGGGAAAGCATACATATTTAGAGGTAGAGAGCCAATTTGGTCTAGTGGTTAAGATGCCAGGCTAAAAGCTAGGTGACTGTAAGTTCTAGTTGTGCCTTAGACATGAAAACGAGTTGAGTGACTTTGGGCCAATCATTCCCTCTCAGCCCAACTCAACTCACTGGGTTGTAGTGGGGAAAATATGAGGAGAGAGTAAACAGTATGTTTTCTGTCTTTATTAATTATTATTTATGCAGATAATAAAGGCAGGATATAAATAAGTAGAATAATAATACATGAAGCATGAGGGAAACAAAATGAAACTTTTGTTCCTTTTAGAATGTTTTGTGAACTTTTATTATGTTTTGCTGTCCAGAAAACCACTATCTCATATCTCAGGAGGTTTAGATGCTGGAACAGGAGTTGTTCGCAGAATCAGAATCTTTGATTGCTTAGTAGCATGACATGGCAAGAAAATAACAACCCAATATTAAGGTAAAAGGTAAAGGTTCCCCTCGCACATATGTGCTAGTCGTTCCCGACTCTAGGGGGCGGTGCTCATCTCTGTTTCCA